>PVIW01005017.1:11957-116580 GCA_004026585.1 Noctilio leporinus | reverse complement strand
TTCTTTAAATGTTTGGTAAAATTCACCTGTGTAGCCATCTGGACCAGGGCTTTTGTGCTTTGGGAGATTTTGGATTACTTCTTTAATTTCACTAGTTGTTATTGGCCTATTCAGGCTTTCTGCTTCTTCTGGGTTCAGTTTTGGTAGATTATACCTTTCCAGAAATGTGTCCATTTCATCCAGGTTGTCCTATTTTTTGCCATATAGTTGTTCATAGTAATTTCTTACAATCTTTTGTATTTCTGAGGTATCAGTTGTGGTTTCTCCTCTGTCAGTTCTGATTCTGTTTATTTGGGTCCTTTCTCTCTTTTTCTTGATGAGTCTGGATAAGGACTTGTCAATTTTGTTTATTTTTTCAAAGAACCAGCTCCTGGACTTATTGATTCTTTGAATTGTAGTTTGAACCTCTGAGTTATTTAGTTCTGCTCTGATCTTGATGATTTCCTTCCTTCTACTTTCTCTGGGCTTTGTTTTTTGTTGCTCCTCTAGTTCTTGCAGCTTTGTGGTTAGGTTGTTTTTATAAACTTCTTGTAACCTTTTTTGGAAGGCCTGTATTGCTATAAATTTCCCCCCCAGTACTGCCTTTGCTGTATCCCATAGGTTTTGGGCTGTTGTGTGTTCATTGTCATTTGTTTCCAGAAACTTTTTGATTTCATCTTTGATCTCATTGTTAACCCCTTCATTGCTTAAAAGCATGTTATTCAGTCTCCATGAGTTAGAGAATTTTGTTTTTTTCCCTTGAGATTGGTTTCTAGTTTCAAGCCATTGTGATCTGAGAAGATACTTTGTATGATTTCAATTTTCCTCTATTTCTGGAGGCTTGCCTTGTGACATACCATGTGGTCTATCTTGGAGAATGATCCATGTGCATTTGAAAAGAATGTGTATTTTGCTTCTTTGGGGTAAAAGACTCTGTATACATCAGTTAGGTCCATTTCCTCTAGAGTGTTGTTCAATGCCACAACATCTCTAGGGATTTTTTGTTTGGAAGATCTGTCCATTGTTGATAGCAGGGTATTAAAATCCCCTACTATTAGTGTGTTGCTGTCTATGTCTTTCTTAAAGTCTTCCAAGATTTTCCTTATATATTTCGGACCTTCTATGTTGGGTGCGTATATGTTTATCAAAGTTATTTCTTCTTGATGGGTTGTTCCCTTAAGTATTAAGAAATGCCCATCTTTGTCCCTTTTTATGGCCTTCATTGTAAAATCTATTTTGTCTGAAATCAGTATTGCTACTCCAGCTTTTTTTTCATGTCCATTTGCTTGATATATAGTTTTCCATCCCTTCACTCTCAATCTGTGTTGATCTTTTGTTCTGAGGTGGGTCTCTTGAAGACAGCATATATGTGGGTCATGTTGTCTTATCCATTCGGCTACCCTATGTCTTTTGATTGGTGCATTTAATCTATTTACATTTAAGGTTATTATTGATTGATACTTATTCATTGCCATTTTCTCCCTTTGTGTCTGTATTCCTCTTTGGCTTTCTCTGTTTCTTCATTTTATTTATTTACTTATTTTTATAGCAGACCCTTTAGCATTTCTTGCAATTCTGGTTTGGTAGAGATGTATTTTTTTAGTCTTTTTTTTTTTTGGTCTGGGAAGCTCCTTATTTCTCTTTCTATCTTGAATGAGAGCCTTTCTGGGTAGAGTATTCTTGGTTGCAGGCCTTTGTTTACCATTACTTGAAATACTCTTTGCCATTCCCTTGTGGCTTAAATTGTTTCTGTTGAATAATCATTTGATAGCCTTATTGGAGCCCCTTTATATGTTATTTGTCGTTTCTCTCTTGATGCTTTTCGGATTCTCTCTTTGTCTTTGAAATTCGCCATTTTAATAATAATGTGCCTTGGTATTGGTCTGTTTGGTTTGATCGTCATGGGGACCCTCTGTGCTTCCTGAACTTGATTAATGTTTTCACTCATCATGTTAGGGAAATTTTCTATCATGACTTTTTTGAACAGGTTTTCCATTCCTTGTTTCTCTTCTCCTTCTGGTATCCCTATGATACGGATGTTGTTACATTTCATGTTGTCCTGCAGCTCTCCTAACTCCTCTTCAGTCTTATTCAGCCTTTTTTTTATTCTCTTGTACCGTCTTGGAGTATTTGTCTACATTATCCTCCAACTCACTGATCTGGTCCTCTGCTTCCTCTATTGTATTCTTAAATTCAGATATTGTATTCTTCATTTCCTCCTGGCACCTATTGATAGTTTCCATGTCCTTTTTCATGCTGTTGTAGCTCTCAGTAAGTTCCTTGTAACTTCCCTGGAGTTCTTTGTAGTTCTCCTGGAGTTGTTTATAGTTTTCTTTGATGTGACTGAGCTCACTGAGCTTCTCTATCATCATTCTTTTGAATTCTTTATCTGATATTTCAGGTGCCTCTGTTTCATTTTGTGGTCTTTCTGGGGGTTCTTCCTTTCCTTTTGGTGATGGACTGATTCTTTTTTTCCCCCGTTTTGGGTGTCTGTTCTTTATTGCTTTTTATTTTTTTGTTTTTACCTTGGATTAGCCTGCTTTGCTTTCTTGCCTTGGTTGAGCACCCTTCTGTGATAGGAGATTTGTGGAGTTCAATGTTGCAGTCTCCCAGATTTTCTCCACTTGCTGTTCTTGGTGTGTCCTTTATTTGGGCTGCCTGGTTGTATTGTGGACCTGTGGGCTTTTAGCAGAAAAAGAAAACAAACAAAAAAACAAAACAAAAACAAAAACAAGAACAAAAAAAAAAAGGAAAAAAGAAATAAAAATGATAATAATAATAAGAAGAAAGGGTTTAGGTGCCTGTTCACCCTTTATGATCTCTGTTTGGTCCGGGTGGAGCCAGGGCCAGTGGGCTTTATCAGGAAGAAAAGAAAGAAGAAAAAAAGAAAAACAGGGAGAAAGTCAT
Organism: Noctilio leporinus; assembly: GCA_004026585.1. Taxonomy (NCBI): domain Eukaryota; kingdom Metazoa; phylum Chordata; class Mammalia; order Chiroptera; family Noctilionidae; genus Noctilio; species Noctilio leporinus. The sequence continues at coordinate 113,694 of PVIW01005017.1, read as the reverse complement.
AATAAGAAAAGAAATCAATATTAATAACAAAAGGGTTTAGGTGTCTGTTCACCCTTTATGCTCTCTTATTGGTCCAGGTGGAGCCAGAACCTGTGGGCTTTAACAGGTAGAAAAGAAAAAAGAAAGAAAGAAAAAAATAAAAAAGGAGGGAAAAAAAAAGAAAAGGAAGGAAGAAAAGAATAAAGAAAGGGTTTAGGTGGCTGTAGAAGGGAGGAATACTTAGATTGAGGACTGGGAATGTGTTGTAGCCAGAGAGTGAGTAGACTTTAATTAAAGAGTAGGGGGAGGGTCTTGGGTATTTAGGTGGATTGAGATAAGGGGGGATTAAGAATATGTGAAAAGTAACTTTTAAAAAGGATATGTTGGGGATTAATAGTTCATGTAGCTCTCGGTATAACTCAGGTGCAGCAATCCATTTCCTGAGGCTGCCTCTTTTTCTTGGTCAGGTCTCTGCAGTCTTATAGTCTAGCTGGCCTTGGCGTGGCAGGGCCTCTGATCGTCACAGTCAGGGCTGATTCTGAGTATCAGCCCCCAGGTAGGCTAGGCCTTCCATAGCCTAGCTGGGTTTTAGGGCTGCCAGTATTCTGGAGCCCGCAGGGTGTGTCCCCTCCCACTCCTGGTGGAGGTTTCTGCCTGTGATGAGCACCTGGCACCCCTGCAGGGCAGCCTGCAACCTTGCTGGTTCCTGTGATGACTGGTCCTGCCCCTGCAGCTCCCAGAGGAGGCAGCCCCTGTCAGTCAACAGTGCCCGGGTTCCGCCAACACTGCCCAGCTCCCCGGGGTGAGAGCCAAACCTCCAAGCTGACCAGCTCTCCAAGGAGTCCTTTATGCGGTCTCTGTGATCTGCAGCCTTTGTGTTGGCAATGGGCGAGTCAGTTGCCCCCGCTGCTAGTTCCCGGCTCCCAGTTTGGAGTTTCCACGGGGAGCCTGTGTGGGTGCACAGGGCTGGGCCTCCCCCCTCGCAGGGGCTTTAAACTGCTGTTTCCCCGGTGTCCCAGCAGCACCGTTTTCGGCCTTCTGGTTGCCCCGGCTGGTGCACTTCCCGCTCCCCCGCTCCTGCTCCCCACAGGACTCTTCTCCTCCACCTCTAGCCCAGTGAGAAGCTTCCTCTCCCTGTTGCCGGAGCGAGTCTCTCACACAGTCCCTCCCCTGCAGGGGTTCAATTCCTCATTCCCTATGGTGTTTGCCCTTGCTGCCCACACTTCACTGTTCAGATTTCTAGTTACCAGGGAGCCTGGAGCTGGCTTCAGTTAAATGTGTGCCTCTGGGTAGAGCCACCCCTGCCCAGAGCCAACCTCCGCCTGCTGGCCGGTAAGTCTGGAGCCCCTCACCTGCTCTCCTGCAGGTCCCCATTGTCTCTGGGCTGTGCTCCCCTGTGTCCAGATGCTGACCGCTCCAATTCCTAGGGACCTGAAGTTGTCTCATACTCCCTGTCTTGCTCTCTAGCTGCTCTGGTACTCGAGAACACCATCAGCACTGCTCTCTACTCTGTCGCCATCTTTCCATCCCATGACCTTCAACATTTTAATTGATCTGCCAAAAGCAACCAGGACTCAACTACAAGAAGAGGATATACTCAGCCCATGTGAAGGATGCACCTCGAGTACTCAGCTTGGGTGATAAGGGAACCTATGTCAGTGAAACCTACAGGACATGTAGTACATTAGGCCATACTACCAAGACAGGGAGTCAAAGCAGCTCTACCCAATACATAAAACAAACACAGGGAGGCTGCCAAAATGAGGAGACAAAGAAACATGGCCCAAATGAAAGAACAGATCAAAACTCCAGAAAAAGAGCTAAACAAAATGAATATCAGTAATCCATCAGATTCAGAGTTTAAAACACTGGTTATAAGGATACTCAAGGAACTTAATGAGGACCTCAGCAGTATAAAAATATCCAGTAAGAAATGGAGGATACACTGATTGAAATAAAGAATAATTTACAGGGAAACAACAGCTAAGTAGATGAATTTGAGAATCAAATCAATGATATGGAACATAAGGAAGCAAAAAACAGCCAATCAACACAACAAGAAGAATAAAAAAAAAAAAAAAGAATGAGGATCATGTGCACAGAAGCAGCCTCTGTGACAACTTCAAGCACACAAACATTTGCACAGTAGGGGTGCCAAGAGGAGAAAAGAAAGAGCAAGAAGTTGGAAATCTATTTGAAAAACTAATGAAAGAAAACTTCCTTAATTTGAGGAAGGAAATAGACAGGCAAGTCCAGAAAGCACAGAGAGTCCCAAACAAAATGGATGCAAAGAGACCCACTCCAACCCACATCATAATTAAAATTCCAAAAGTTAAATAAAAAGAGAATCTTAATGCAACAAGAAAAAGGACATTAGTTACCTACAGCAAGTTCCCATAAGACTATCAGTTGATTTCTCGAAAGAAACTTTGCAGGCTAGAAGGAATTGACAAGAAAATTTAAAGTCATGAAAAGCAGGAATCTATAGCCAAGATGGTCTGCCCAGTGAAACTATCATTTAGAATCAAACGGCAGATAAAAAGCTTCTCAGGCAAGAAAAAGCTAAAGGAGTTCATTGTCACCAAGCCATTAATATATGAAATGTTAAAGGTATTTAATAAAAAGGAGATAAAAACTATGAACAAAAACTATGAGTAAAGTGGCAAAAATTAAAAAAAAAAAAACATATCTATCAACAATTGAATCTAAAAACAAACTAAGAAAACAAGAAGAACAGAGACAGAATCATGGATACAGAGAGAATTTTGATGGTTGTCAGGTAAGAGGGGAGTGTTGAGGAGTGGGTAAAGAGGTAAGGGGGTGATTAAGAAGTACAAATAGGAGCTACAGAAGAGCCATGGAGATGTAAAGCACAGTACAGAAAATGGAATAGCCATAGAACTTATATGTATGACCCATGGGAATGAATAATGGTGTGGGGATTGTGTGACAGAGTTGGGGGTGCTGGGTGGAGGGGGAACAAAGGGGAAAAATCAAGACAACTGTAATAGAATAATCAATAAAATACAATTTAAAACATTTAAAAGGCAATTCTGTGTCTAAGAATTTATCCTACTATACATGAACACCGATATGAAAAGATAAATGGACAAAAATGGCCCTAGATGTCTCTTTTCCTTTCCATTCCTTTTCTTTCATATTATGTTAAAAACTCTTCATTGTAGAAAATTTGAAGTATATGCAATAGAAAAGGAAAAGTATTCTGATCCTATGTGATTATAATCTAACTCTTAACAACTTTTAGTGTTTTGTTTATCTTGTTTTATTTATTTCCCTTATTTTTATTATTTATTTTAAATATTTCATTTATTATTTTTAGAGAGAGGGGAAGGGAGGGAGGCAGAGGGGGAGAAAAACATCAATGTATGGTTGCCTTTCACCTGCTTCCAGCTACAGACCTGGCTGGAGGCCTGGCTTGCAACCTGGTTATGTGCCCTGGCTGGGAATGGAACCAGCAACATTTGGGTTCATAAGCTGGCACTTATCCACTGAGCCACCAGCCGGGGGGATTTCCATTATTTTTAAAACACATTTTAATACAAATATCAGATAGCACATTGTTTTACCTATAAACTATTAGTAAGCATCTCCAACAGATGGCCCATACTAAAAATAAACTACAACAACACCATGATCATATCTTAGAAAATTAAAAACAATTTTTACATATCTTTTGACAATCTATTGTCAAATGTTTCCAATTCTATGACAATATCTTTTCATTGTTGTTTTGTTCGAATCAGAACCTGTGGTAGACAGAATAATGCCCCTCTCTCTCCACCCCTATTAAGTGTCTATATTCTAATCCTTGGAACCTATGGATAAGTTACCTTGCATGGCAACAGGGACTTGAAGATATGATTTACTTAAGGATCTTGAGATAAGAACATTATCCTGGATTATCTGAGTGTGCTCAATGTAAACACAAGGGTTATTATATGAGAGAGGTAGGAGGGTCAGAGTCAGAGAAGGAGATAATGGTGGACGTGATGTTGGAGTGATGCCATTGCTGGAAGGGGACCAATAGCTAGGGAGTGTGGACAGCTTCCAGAAGCTGGAAAAAGCAAGGTACTAATTCTCACTCAAAGCCTCAGAAGTAATGCAGTCCCAACACCTTGATGTTAGCCCTGTAAGGCCCATTTTTGGACTTATGACCTCCAGAAGATAACATATTTATAAAACAATAAATTTGTTTTAAACCACTAACTTGCTATAGTAGCAGGATCTAAAGTTGTTGCCTTGCATAATTTTATTTCTCAAGTTTCTTTTCATTTGTAATGGTTCTAGTTCTTTCTTTTCTAATTCGTTGAAGAAGCAAGGTCATACATCCATAGAATCTTCTGCATTCTGGTTGGCTCATTTTTACCTCATGGTTTTATTTAATTTGTTCTTCTATACCTTGTATTTTCTAAAAATTGGTATCAGTTTATGAAGGTTTGTTTATCATCAGTTTTGATTTTGAGGGTGGGGCATGTCATAGGTGATGTCTTGAACAACTTATTATTACATCATATCAGGAAATAACTAAAATGTTCCATTGTTAGGGCTGCTAGCCAGATTCACCCACTAAAAAGCTTCCATTGTTTTACGTAGAGTTCCCTCATCAACTATTTGGTTACTCTGAAATACATATAGTTTATATACAAAGGCAGGATAAATGCTTGATCCTTCCCTTCATTCATTAATTTTTCAGAATTAATTTACGTGCCTTAGCATACCTCAAATGATGATGAAGTTTCTTATTGGTTTATTTATGAATTTCTAGATTTATATGTACTGTATATGTTGTGTTTTATGTAGTTTAAATTAGTATTATTTTTCATGCTCAAATTGTCTTTGGCCAGTGAAAACCCTTCAAGGTGACTCCTGTTCCTTTTGATGCTATAAAATAAAGTACATTCAGAGAAATGTGTTCTCATGCCTTTTACTTTCACTCTGTGTACTACCAGTTTATCATTTATATATTTTTTAGTTGTCCATGAACTCACTTTGAAAATAAAAGTAAATGAATATGTATTTTTATATTCTTCCTTTTATTTAACATAAAAGTTAACATACTATACCTTGCTTTTTTCATATTAGATCTTCTGAAGATCCCTACATGTAAGTATATAGAAGGATGCTTCATTTCTTTTCTGCAGCTACACAGTATTCCATATTTGGATGTACCAACCAGTTCCATATTGATGAATGTTTCTGTTTTTTCTAGTCTTTGGGAAAAAAAACCCAGGAGAATCATTCCCACATGTACTTGCTGTGGTGTTTTAGAATAATTTCTCCTTAGCATCCTAGCTTCTCCCTTAGCCAATAAGATTTGAGTATGAGAAATGGCTTAAGCAAAACAGAACCAAATATATGAATACAGTGAATAGGCCTTCAGTGGTCAGGGGGAAAGGGGTTGGGGGGAGGGGGGAGGCAGAGGCAAGAAAGGGGAGCAGCTTAGACAAGAACCTAGTATAAAGGAACCATGGACATGGGCTCTGTGGTATGGCCTGGGGCTGGAATTGCTTGCTCCCCAGGTAACTCACCTGATGTTTATCTGCCACATGTGAATGTGGGACCACCTATTCTGCAAGCCATCCCCTCAACTGCCTTGCTGCTGCTTGGCAGCCACCTGCACCACATTCTCTCCACCCCGGCTCCTCATCTCCACCCTTCTACTCATCTGGATGAATATGGTTTCTTTACATCCTTGGTTGTTGGACTTTGATACAGTTAAATTTCATGGCAGTTATGGTTGTGTTTTGTTTTGAGGTTAATTGTGATCCTTCTTATGATTGTGCAAGGAAGTGAAGCAGGTTTTCCTATGCCTCCATCTTGATCAGACGTCTTAGCTTTTTAGTTTTACATTCTATTTTTGCTTTGCTAGGAAAGATTCCATTGTCTTTAGCATAAGCTCATTGTCAGTCTTTAATAAAAACACAGCAAGGACCAGTAAGAGCTACCTCTACATTATAACTGGTAGACCATCCCTATAGTCAGCCTTATATTTCAGTTACTGCAAGTCTGGATTGATTATCCCACCCACCCACCCAAAACTTATTGTTTTCCAATAATCAGCCCTGAGGCCATCAAATTTTTAGATTTTCCTTCCAGAGGCACCCTAGACTCTTCAACACAGGGATGTAAGAAAAAACCAAGGCTCTTTACTCTTCTGCCTGTCAACACTGTTCTTGCAGATACTGATTTTTGTTGGTGAGAAGCAGTCTAGACTAGACATTGCTGGAAGTTTGGAGGTTTTAAAGTGGCTATTTGAGTATGTTAACATTACTTCAAGCTTCTCTTCCTCTCTTTCTAAAAATAAATTAACAAAATCTTAAAAAAAAAAAAAAAGATCTGAGCATTATTATACTTTTAAATAAATGCTTCATTCGTATTGGTTTCTAGATAAAATGTGTTAAACCCCAGTTCTCACAGTAGTAAAATATGTCCCTCTCAAAGACTAAAAACTAATGTGACTATTACTAATTAAATATAACAGATAAGGAAATACAGTGTAAATGAGATCCAGTATACATACAGAGGCTTTAGATAATTTTGAAAACACAAAGGGGGTAATTTAGGCTTTAACTGCTATGTATTTCATCAGGCAACTAAACCTGGAAGACTGACTCAAAGCTACAGAGATAAATGAAAAATTGTTCTCTTTGGAAAGTTTTTCTTGGAGAACAAAATAAGAAACGAGAGATGTCCTTTGTAGCTCAGCAACAGGTAATCATCTAAACAATAAAAAGTCAGAGACTATCTTCCCTGAATAACCTAAAGTTGTTGCTGCACATATAAATATCTTGAGGAGAAACTTTTACTACAGGGTTAGTATAAAAATAGAACTAATTTATAGTTAAAATTTTATTTCTTGAAGGAATAAATATCTAACACCTGACATATGGGTGACTCAGATTGTCACTATTTCCATTTTTAGCATCCATTGCATAAATTTTAGAAAGGGCTACATCTACCAATTAATAATCTTTCCCCTAAATGGTGAAGAAATAGTCTAATTATGGTTTGCACTATAGGCTCTATCATTCTCTTTCCTCTGACCAGTTCTAGTGGAGCATGGCATAGTATACAATTGGGCCCATTCAAATAATTTCCCCACTGTATGTTCATAATACATGGAACCTTGCCATGGCAAGTCAAGCAATCTCACTACCCAAAGCAGCTGTAGGCTAAAAGAATGCCTGGGCTTGCAGAGACAGATATTTTGGAGGCTTATGTTGTGTGGATAGAGCTGTGAGGCTTCTTGTGTTGGTGCTCAGTTACATCATCTAGAAGTAAACGCTGAGAGATTTGCCATTCACTGTTTTCTTACACCTAAACTTTTCTTTCTATCTCTAGACTGGACTACACTACAGAAAATTTATAATATTCAACCTTGGTATCCATTCTTTCTTTGGGGAAACAACACAAACAATGTTTTGAAGAAAGTAAGTGAGTGAATGATACACCATTCCTTCCCTATAAATCATTAAAGTGGACTCTTTGCAAGGTCAGAGACTGAGATGCAATGGGATTTGGGCATCCCCTAACAGATAATTTCCTGTCATTTTCCAGATTTTAGAAAGTCTTATTGTGGGTAGCTACCTTAGCAGAAATTTTTGTCAACTTCATAGAATTTATTTGTATTCAAATGCCAAGTTCTGGCACAAAGGCTTTTGAGAAATGAAGCAAAATCACTAATGAAAAGTTTCCAAAATGGAAGAGTTTAAAGATAAAATACACTTAATGGTTTTGACTCAATTTCTTTTTTCTTTTAAAGGGCCTGAAAAGTTACAAATATTGAATTCTATAAGGTAAAGATTTCTATCCCTAGAACAAAGTTGTTGGTATCCGTTTCAACAGCTCTGATATGTGTAACTTAATGATTTGAACATTCAATTCTTCAAAAGAGGAATGTCCATAACTGTCCAAACTTTTTACCACAATAAACAACACTGGCCTTTTCTTTTGTGATTTCATTCCATATGAGATATGGAACATATATGGAACATATATGTGAAACATATAGGTAGTTTTCAGGATGAGAAATACTAAATTTTATGGAGAAGGTATTTACAATAATTGTGTACTCTGTAAGTTCAGTGGGAAACTTCTGGTTCCAGGCAAGATAGAAAACAGACTGTATGTACTATCCTACTGTAACAACACAACAATAACCACAGTAAATCTATGAAAGTATAGTTTTAAAACAATGGACGTCAGGTAGTGAAGCACAGTAACCCATGAGAGCATGGAAACAAATGAGGGAAACCCTAAGCAAAAAAATATGTCCATGTAAAGCTGCAGGCTGGATTGGGGTAATATACCTACAAGCCAAGAAAATCTAAGGATTGCTGGCAGCTTCCAGGAGCTGGGAGGGAGTTATAGGACAGTGTATCTCTCAGAATGTTCAGAGGAAACCAATCATGCTAATAATACTTTAATTTTAGATTTTTGGCCTTCTGCACTGTGAGAGAAAAAAATTTTTGTTATTTTAAGCACAAGTTTGCAGTTGTTTGTTTTGGCAGCCCTCAGAAAAATGGAAGCATAGATGCACATGCTTTGCCTCCATGCACAGCATGGGAAGGATTACAGCTGACCCCAGAGCAAAGAGCATCAGGAATTGATTGTGCACCTGCAGGGGAATCAGCATGGCAACGATGGCTGCAGGAACTGAGTGAGTTTGTAGGAGACTGTGGGAGCACCCCACCTCTCTGGCCAGCAACCCACTCCAGCTGCCACTGCTGGCAGATTAGCCTGCCCCACCAGGCATTTGGGGCCTGCCAGGACTGATGGCTCTGCTCCTCAAGGCACAGTACTAACTGGCAGGAGTGCCCAGGGCAGTGGTAGAGGGCCCAAATGGGAGCTCAGTGGAGTGGAGACTGCACCCAGCAACCTATAGGTGCTGAGAGAAACAGACTGAATGGTGCTTGAGCTTTGTCCCCAGGGTGCCTGCGCTTGGGAGCACCTGGGGCAACAGTGGTAGCAGGCCCAAATGGGATCCCAGCAGATAGGGGCTGTGCAGGGCTGTACACTCCAGCCAGAGCTCTACTGACCAGGATGACAGCCTGCCCATTGACCGATCTCCCCATGGCACCTGCACTCGTGAGATCACCCCAGCAATGGTAGAAGCAGATACAAATGGGAGCCCAGCAGGTGGGGGCTGGGAGCTCAGGCAGCAACTCACCCACTCGCCTTCACAGAAACAGACTTCATAGTGCTCAGCCCCTGCTACCAAAGTTCCTGTGTATGTGGGAGTACCCCAGCAACAGGCCCAAATAGGAGCTCAGTGGTGGGGACTGAGTGCTCTAGTCTGAGCTCAAGTTGAGGAAACCTAGCAGTGTGCACCACAGAATACTATAGGTCCCCTACCAAAGAAGGTCACTCAAAGAAATTAGGGAGTCATAGAAGATTAATGTAAGAAACAAAAACAAGCAAGAAAAGACACTTAAAGTGGGGAGAAAAAGAAATAGTCCATCACCTAAAGGAAAGGAGGAATCCCCAGAAAAACTGCTCATTGAAATAGAGATAAGCAATCTGTCTGATATAGAATTCAAAGTCATGGTTATAAGAAAACTCAATGAGCTCAAAGAAAACTACAAAGAACTCCAAGGAACTTACAGAAATTATACCAGCATTAAATAAGACATACAAACCATCAATAAGAACCAGGAGGAAGTGAAGAATACAATTTCTCAACTGAAGAACACAGTAGAGGGAATCAAAAGCAAGTTAGAGGAAGTAGATAACCAGATCAGTGAATGGGAGGACAGCATGAGAAAAAATACCCAGACACTGCAACAAAGTGAAAAAAGACTGACAAAGAATGAAGAGGTGCTAATAGAGTCACAGGACAACATAAAACATAATAACATCCATATCATAGGAATACCAGAAAGACAGGAAGAGGAGCAAGGAATAGAAAACCTGTTTGGAAAAGTAATGACAGAAAACTTCCTGAATTTGGTGAGAGTAAAAATTACCCAAGTCCAGGAAGCACAGAGGGTTCTAATGAAGATCAACCCAAATGGGCCTACAACAAGACACATCATAATTAAGATGGCAACATTCAAAGATAAAGAGAGAGCCCTAAGAGCAGCAAAGGAGAAAGACCTAATAATATATAAGGGAGCTCCCATAAGGCTATCAACTGATTTTTCAACAGAAACCTTACAAACCAGAAGGGAATGGCAAAAAATACTCCAAGCAATGAAAAGCAAAGGCCTCCAACCAAGATTAGTCTACCCAGAATACTCTCATTCACAATGGAAGGTGAAATAAGGAGTTTCCCAGAGAGGAAATGGCTAGAAGAATACATCTCCACCTAACCAGCATTGCAAGAGATATTAAAAGGACTGCTCTAAGATGAGGAAGAAAGGGAGGGAGGGAGGGAGAGAGGGAGGGAGAGAGAGAGAGAGAGAGAGAGAGAGAGAGAGAGAGAGAGAGAGAGGTACAAAGAGAAAAATATTGCAATGAATATGTACCTATCTATAATAACCTTAAATGTAAATGGATTAATGCTTCAATCAAAAGACATAAGGTAACAGAATGGATAAGAAAACATGACCCACATATATGCTGTTTACAAGAGATGCACCTCAGAACAAGAGATCTACACAGACTGAAAGTAAAGGGATGGAAAAAAAAATATTTCAAGCAAATGGACACACAAAAAAAGTTGGGGTAGCAGTACTCATATCAGACAAAAGAAACTTCACAACAAAGGCCATAAAAAGAGATAAAGAAGGACATTTCATAATACTTACAGGAACAATCTATCAAGAAGACATAACCCTTGTAAACATATATGCACCCAATATAAGAGCACCCAATTATATAAGAAAAATCTTGGAAGAATGCAAGAAGGATATAAACAACAACACACCCAGAGTAGGGGATTTTAACACCCCACTGTCAACAATGGACAGATCTTCCAAGCAAAGAAACACAAAGGATATTATGGCATTGAATAACACTCTAGATCAAATGGATATATAAATATAACTTTTCACCCCAAGAAAGCAAAATACACTTTAAAATACACCTTTTTTTTTTTTTTTTTAAATGCACATGGACTGTTCTCAAAGATAGACCATATGGTAGGACATAAGACTAGCCCTACAAATCTTTAAAAAAATTGAAATTATATCAAGCATTTTCTCAGATCACAGTGGTTTGAAGCTAGAAACCAAACTCAAAGGAAAAAATAACCCAAATATTCAAATTCATGGAGGCTGAATAACACACTATTGAATAATAATTGGGTTAACACAGATCAAGGAAGAAATCAAAAAAGTTTCTGGAGACAAATAAAAATAAATACACAACAACCTAAAACCTATGGGACAGAGCAAAGGCAGTCCTGAGAGGGAAATTTATAGCAATACAGACCTATCTGAAAAGGTTTGAAGAAGCTCACGTAAACAACCTAACCACAAAGCTATAAGAACTAGCAGAACAACAACAAACAAAACCTAAAGTGAGTAGAAGGAAGGAAATAATCAAGATCAGAGCAGAATTAAATGATATAAAGACAAAAAGAACAATTCAAAGAATCAATAAATCCAGGAGCTGGCTCTTTGAAAAGATAAGCAAAATTGACAGACCATTATCCAGACTCATCAGGAAAAAAAGAGAGGACTCAAATAAAATCAGAAATGAGCCCTGGCTGGTGTGGCTCAGTGGATTGGTGCCATCTGTGAACCCAAAGATTGCTGGTTCTAGTCCCCAGCCAGAGTACATAACCAGGTTGCAAGCTAGGTCTCCAGCCAGGCCCATAGCTGGAGGCAGGTGAAAGGCAACCACACATTGATGCCTCTCTCCCTTTTTTCCTCCCTTCCTGTCCTTCTCTCTGAAAATAATGAATAAAATCTTTTAAAAAACCTCACAAAACTTATTTAAAAAATCAGAAATGACAAAGGAGAAATCACAACTGATACCACAGAAATATAAAGGATTGTAAGAAATTACTATGAACAGCTACATGACTAAAAATTTGACAACCTGAGTGAAATGGATAAATTTCTGGAAACATAATCTTCCAAAACTGAATCCAGAGGAAGCAGAAAGCCTGAATAGACCAATAACAACTAGTGAAATTGAAGCAGTAATCAAAAACTCCCAGCACACAAAAGCCCCTGATCAGATGGCTACCCAGATGAATTTTACCAAACATTTAGAGAAGAATTAACTCTATCCTTCTCAACCTATTCCAAAAAATCCAACAAGAAGGAAGACTCCCAAACTCTTTCTATGAGGCCAGTATTATGCTAATCCCAAAACCTGGACAAGACACACAAAAAAGAAAAAACACTATAGGCCAATATCGCTGATGAGCATAGATGCCAAAAACCTCAACAAAATATTGGAAAACTGGATCCAACAATATATTTAAAAAATTATACATCATGATCAAGTGGGATTCTTCCCAGGAATGCAAGTATAGTACTACAATATTCACAAGTCAATGAATGTAGTACATCACATAAACAAAATGAAAGACAAAAACCATATGATTATATCAATAGATGCCAAATGAGCATTTGACAAAGTACAGCACCCATTTATGATAAAAACACTCAGCAAGATGGGAATAGAGGGAGTATATCTCAACATAATAAAGGCCACATATGATAAACCTGCAGCCAACATCATACTCAGTGGGCAAAAACTAAAAGCCTTTCCCTTAAGATGAGAAACAAGGCAAGGGTGCCCACTCTCTCTACTTCTATTCAACATAGTCTTGGAAGTTCTAGCCACAGTGATCATACAAGAAAAAGGAATCAAAGGCATCCAAATTGGAAAGGAGGAAGTAAAACTGCCATTATTTACAGATGACATGATAGTGTACATAGAAAACCCTATAAACTTCACCAAAAAACTAATCAAACTAATAAGTGAATTTGGCAAAGTAGCCAGATACAAAGTCACTATCCAGAAATCTAAGGCATTTTTTATATACCAACAATGAAACATCAGAGAAAGGAACTAGAAAGCAAATCCCATTTAATATGGCAATAAGAAAAATAAAGTACCTAGAAATAAGCTTAACCAAGGAGGTAAAAGACCTGTACTTGAAAAACTACAGAACACTGAAGAAAGAAATTAAGGAAGATACAAATAAATGGAAGCATACACCATGTTCATGGATGGGAAGAATTAACATCATAAAAATGTCCATATTGCCCAAAGCCATCTATAGATTCAATGCAACCCCTATTAAAATACCAACATCATATTTCATAGACCTAGAACAAATTCCTAAAAGATTGATATGGAGCCAAAAAACAACCATGAATAGCTACAAAAGTCTTGAGAAATAACAAAATAGGAGAGATCACAATACCAGATATCAAACTATATTACAAAGCCATTGTGATGAAAATAGTTTGGTATTGGCATAAGAACAGATATACAGATCAATGGAACAGAACAGAGAGCCCAGAAATAACTCCAGGACTCTATGGGTAACTAATACTTGACAAAAGGGGAAGGAACATAAAATTGAGTGTAAATAGCCTCTTCAACAAGTGGTGTTGGGATAATTGGACAGGCACATGCAAAAAAAATGAAACTACAGTAGATCACCAACCTACACCATACACCGTAATAAACTCAAGATGGCTTAAAGACTTTAACATAAACCATTCCAACATAAAAGTCCTAGAGGAAAACATAGGCAGAAAAATGGCAGATATCCCACTGAGCAATATTTTCACTGGTATCTCTTCCAGGGCAAGGGAAATAAAGGAACAAATTAACAAATGGGACTACATCAAACTGAAAAGCTTCTTCTCAGCTAAAGAAAGCATCAGCAAAATTAAAAGGAAACCAATTGGGAAAACATTTACCAATGATACCTCAGACAAGGGTTTGATCTCCAAAATATATAAAGAGCTTATGCAACTCAACACAAGGGAGACAGCCAACCCAATTAAAAAATGGGCAAAGGATCTGAAAAGACACTTAATTCTCTGAGTAGGACATACAAAGGGTCCATAGGCACATGAAAGAATGCTCAACATCACTAGCCATCAGAAAGATGCAAATTAAAACCACAATGAGATATCTCCTCTCATCTGTCAGAGTGGCCATCATCAACAAATCAATCAACAAGTGCTGGTGAGGATATAGATAAAAGGGAACCCTAGTGCATTGTTGGTGGGAACGTGGATTGGTGTAGTCACTAAGGAAAATAGTATGGAATTTCTTCAAAAAACTAAAAATGGAACTGCCTTATGACCCAGCAATTACACTCCTAGGATTATAACCAAAAAATCCTGAAATACCAATTCAGAAGAACCTATGCACCCCCATGTTCATAGCGGCACTATTTACAATAGCCAAGTGCTGGAAGCAGCCTAAATGTCCATCAGTGGATGAATGGATCAAAAAACTGTAGTACATTTACACAAAGGAGTTCTATGTAGCAGAGAGAAAGAAGGAACTTCTACCATTTGTGATAGCATGAATGGAACTGGAGAGTATCATGCTTAATGAAATAAGCCAGGTAGCAAAAGATAAGTACCATATGATCTCACTTAATATAAGAGGCTTACAGATGAGCAGAACAAAACCAGACAGGGAAAAAAGAGCAGGATGACAGTGACTAGGGGAGAGGGGGGTCAAAAATTAGTGGAGGACCCATGAGCATGGACAATGAGGTGGGGATTGACTATGGGAGAGGGGACAGGAGGTTGGGGCAGGGGAGAACAATGGAGGAAAAATGAAACAATAGTATTACAACAATGAAATAATTTAAACAAACAAACAAAAATAAAAACAAACTAAGCAAACAACCAGAGTAAGAAGAGAATCATAGGTATGGGGATCATTTGGAGGGTTATCCAAATAGATAACCCTGGGAAGAAGAAGGGGAAGGGGAAGAAATGGGAAATGGAGCTGGGATTAAGAAGCATAATTGGTAGGTACTAATAGATAGGGGGATGTTAAGAATGTATAGGAAAGGGTGAAGCCAAAGAACTTACATGCATGACCCATGGACATGAACAAAGGGGGTGGGATTGCTGGAGGGAAGAGGGGTATTAGGTGAAGGGGAGCAAAGGGGAAAAATTGGGACAGCTGTAACAGCATAATCAGTAAATATATACTTAAAAATAAAAGAATTTAATGTGCGCAGGAGATTGAACTACTGGAATGACCTGTTACTTCCTTCAAATTCATTGACTAAGATTCACTTATACTACTAACCTGACAAGGGTTTTTTTTTTTTGCTAGATATGGGAGGTTACTAGGAAAGTACAAAGAACTCTTCTTAATGGAGGAATTTGTCTAGTGATGATGTGTCCCTTCTGTGGGTCTCTGAAGTTCTAACCTTAGGCAGAAATTCAGTTAAACAATGTTTACATGTTACTTTGTATTATTCAAGGGTAATTGATGTTTTCCTTAGAATCTTGGCCAAATTTCAACTCTGATAAATACATTCTACTTCCCAAAATTTCCCCTGCAATTTCAAATGGATTATATATCCTTAATTACTTGTCACAACCTGCTGCTTGGTGTTGAAGTTCACCTATTAAGAAGCTGTTGCTTTTGGCCCCAGTGACTTGTTCCTTTTGGGATTTGAAGGTGGGATCTGGTAAACTTGATAAATGAGCATGTATGAATATGAGAATGAATGAATTTTAGGACTTAATCCCAATTAATTTAAAAAATAGAAAAGAGAGAGAGATAATGAGAGAGAAGGAACATATAGCCATTCCATAACTATGGGGCCTTTCATTTGCTCAGTAAACTTTTATTAAGAAGTTAGTTTGTGTGAGACATTGTTCTAGGTACAGTGAAGGATACAAAGACGAGGTAAATAATAGTTCTTGCCTTAAAAACTATACAATCTAGTGGAGTGGATGTTTTCATAATATTAAGCAGGGCTAATTACCCTTTTTAAAAGTCTTCTGATTAGTGGATAAAAACTTGAGCAGGTTCCAGACCTCTTTAAGGTTTTTTGTTTTTTGTTTTTTTTTTCATTTGTAAGATGGAGATAAACGTACCTCAGAGTGTTTTGTGAAAATTTTATGATGGGAACCACCGAAGATATTGCCTGGCATATAGTTAAGTGTCTGGTGAACATGAGTTACTGTGGGTTTCTTTCTTTTATTTATTTTTTATTCAGCATTTTCAGAGAGAAGGGCAGGGAAGGAGGAAGGGAGGGAAAGAAACATCAGTGTATGGTTGTCTTTCACTTGCCTCCAGCTATGGACCTGGCTGGAGACCTGGCTTGCAACCTGGTTATGTGCCCTGACTGGGGAATCAAACCAGCGGCCTTTGGGTTCACAGGCCAGTGCCAATTCACTGAGCCACCAGCCAGGGCTACTGTGGATTTCTAAATGTGTCACTTGGTCAGCTGTTAGGAAGTGTTAATGCCATTGAAGACTATTGGGTTGTTCATCTAGATTTAGATATCTTGACTCTCCAGGTTACAGAGCCATGGGTGGACAGCTCACTTATTCCCTAACCATCAACATTACAGGAGAATTCCACATCCAAGTGCCTAGCAGGCTCTAAGTCTTTCCTTTACTAGTTCTCTGGAAAAGATCATACAAGGAAGAATAGGAATTAGGATCCTCCTATTCCTACCCCATTATCTAACTTAAAATTCTGAGTGGTGTTAGGGACTGAGATTTGGAAATTCAGACCTTTAAAGCTGTTACAGCAGGAGAAAATAAAAACTTTACTGTTTGACATTGGCACATATTCCAAAGTCCCTCCCTATTTAACTAGCTTTAAGCTTTTATATGAGACATGAGACACTTAAGGGAAAAAGTATTGCCACAAGGCTAATGATGACAACAGCTGCCAGTGCACTTTCCATCAAAAACAAGTGAAGACTTGAAACAAATCTGAGCTCCAGTTTGTTTTAGAAGCATCATTGTGACATGCCTGTGCCGGCAGAGGCTCTGAATACATTCCTTAACACTAGGACTCTGAGTTGTGTTGGCTGCCAGAAGCCCAGTGGTAATGAGTGGTGGCGCTTCATTCAGATGGTGTTCTTTCGTTGTGGGCGTGCTGGCTCTGAGAGTTTGGTGCAGGGAGACACAAGAAAGAATGGACCAATTAGTTTCTTTCATTAAAGGTTGTGGTCAGGTTAATTCATTATTTATACCTCTATTCTTTTAAAAAATATTTTATTTATTTATTTTTAGAAAGAGGGGAAGAGAGGGAGAAAGGGAAAGAAACAGTGACATGTGAGAGAGACATCATCAGTTGCACCTCGCATGCCCCCAGCTGGCATGGCCTGCAACCCAGGCATGTGCTGTGACTAGGACTGAACTTGGTGAACTTTCTGTCTACAGGCTAGTGCTCAGTCCACTGAGCCACACCAGCCAGAGCAGTATACCTTTATTCTTTAGGTATTTATTGAATGCCTACTGTATTCAAAGGCACTATGCTGGTGATTAAAACAAGTATAATTGTGTAATTAGGTCTGGCAGTAAATTATAAATTTCATATTCTAGTCCTTGTGTATTTTGGAGAAATCCACTGGGATATTTTAAATGGAATTATATATATATATATATATATATATATATATATATATATATATGGTGATCAATTGGCAATAACTTTGCATCTCTATTTCATGTGCTTTTTATTAATTTTGTAAAACTATGTTTCTAAGGTTATGATTTAACATCATTGTTTCAGATATAAAGTATTACATTCTGACAGCAACCATCATGTTGAAGAAATACAATGTTAGAGCAACCATAATTTCTGGACTGCGTGCAGGGCCAACTGCTAAGGAGATTGCAGACTTCAATAGTGTCCCTTTATGTACAGTTTACAACATGAAGAAGGTGTATTATGCTGATCTTGATGTTGCCACACCAACAAGGAAAACACATGCAAGGATCGCACAAGTCCAGATATTGTACACAGGATCCAGGAGATCATCAATGAAGATCCAGGATGTTTACCTTGACATTTTGAGAGAAGTAGTTGTACTGTGAATGAAGCAAGTTGTAAATGGACATCATTTCATCTTCCAACAAGATGGTGTACCAGCACAGAACACCAAAAAGGTGCAAGAATTTCTCAGTGTCAATGTTCCTGAATTCTGGTCAAAGGAAATCTGGCTGATTAGTTCACCACAAGCAAATCCTTTAGACTATTATGTATGGAGCATTTGTGAGAGAGAAGTTAATAAACAACTTCATTCCAATAAAGGGGCTATTAAAGCTAAGATTGAAAGCTTTATCCATGGATAAAGAAAAATTAATTAAAGCGTGCTTGGGATTCCGAAGTTGAATCGAGTCTACAATTGCAGCAAATGGAGACTTTTTTGAACAATTAAAAAAGCAATGACTATGTTTATGTATTTACATATAAGAATACATTTATTTCAAAATGTAATACTTTTGTGGTATGTTGTTTATTTCACTAAAACTTTGCCAATTGATCACATGCACCCTGTGTGTGTGTGTATAATTTGATTATAGAGCAATGAACTTGATTCTTTTATGTTTATTTACTTATTTAAAATAAGTAAATTTACTTATTAAAATATCTTATTTATTATCTTTCAGAGAGCAGGGAAGGGAGAGAGGAAGACAGGGAGAGAAATGTTAATGTATGGTTGCCTTTCACCTGCCTCCAGCTATGGTGAATTAATTCTATTAATTCATATAAGTGGGATTATGGCTGGAGACTTGGCTTGCAACCTAGTTATATTGCCCTGGTTGGGAATCAAATCGGTGACATCTGGGTTTCACAGGCTGGCACCTTATCCACTGTGCCACCAGCCAGGGCTTTTATTCTTTTATATTTAGAATTTACAATGTGCAAAAAACCATCCTAGGTACTGAGAAAATCCTAAACATAAAATGATTGGACTCTAATAACTAGGTTGGTGTGAGAACAAATGTCTTCAACAGCTACACAAGAGAAAAATCTATGTATTTTTTTTTTTTCTGATAAACACTCTGCTAATAAGCAGATAGTCCCTTTACTAAGTCTTAGCTTCTTACATGTTTATCAGGTAGCTAGCTCATTCAAAAACCCTAAATTGTTATGTTGTGATCTCAATTTTCATAGTTATTTGTGGGCTTTCCACATATAACTTTGTTGTGATCACTTCCCTCACTTTAATTTGAGTGACTGGTAGAAGTCCACCTTCACCCTTCCAGCATTTTAAAATTACAGTTCTGTAAGTATCTATTGGAATAAACAATGCATTTTTGGTGGTGTCTCTATTTCAAACCTTTCACATGTGGAATGAGAGGGAGCCTTGGGAAAAGTTTATACAAATTCCTTTTTAAGTATGTGTTATCCATCAAAGTTTCACTGGATAAGGAATACTTTACATCATGAAAATATACTGTGCCCCAGCCAGTGTGGCTCAGTTGGCTGGGCATCCTCCTATGAACCAAAAGTTTGCCGGTTCGATTCTGGTCGCACATGCCTGGGTTGTAAGTTTGGTCCCCTGGGGTGTATACAGAAGGCTGCCAATCGAAGACTCTCTCTCTCTTTCTCCCTCCTTTTCCCTCTCTGTAAAATTAAAAATAAAAAATATTTTTAAATGTACTGTATTTCTAACTTGTAAAGGGCTATGAAAAAATAATTTATTTCTAACTTCTAAAGGTCTACGAACAGAGTTTACTTATTAAACTATTGCTGTCACGTTAATATGCTAAGACAGATTCATAAATTTTATTCTTTGTTATCCTAAAAGCTGGTTATATTTATTTGCAGCTACTTTTCATTTCCTAACAGAATTCTCAAGGAACAATGGAACTGGCTGGAAGTGAGGAAGAGGAAGTTAAAAAATGATTCAATGTTGTGGAGCAATTCAAAATATATTAGAAGGTGGCATGAACTTTTAAAATAGTTCTCTGTTGGTGTCACTGACTATTCAGTTGACTAGTTTTGGGTATATTGGGACTATTAGTTGCTTTAAATGGCCTTTTCAAATGGCCCAGCCATGCAGGGATTCAAATTACTATCGTCATGCAATGTAATATTCTATTTTTTTAAAAATCCTAAATACAAACTTTATCTTAATATAATTGCACGCATTGTAGTCTTTTAGCTTAGGAAAATAGAAAACAGCAAAAGAGAGACAACATTGGCCAAATGTTTTTGGATATTATCATAAAAGAATGCTTCTGATTTCTGAAAATAAAACTCTCTCTGGTGGGTCAATGGATAACAAACTTCAAGTGTAATTGAATTAGGTTACATGCAGTTAAATAGAAAAACCAAATAACAAATTAATGGCAATACTGCCATTTTAATCCTTTGAAACTGCGGGCATAATTTTAACAGAGCAAGCACATTTCCTCCTATCTCTCCCACAAAGCATAGCTATAAAACCTGGACAGAACGCATGGAGAAGATAAGTAAACAGTATCTGAAAAGTAAACAGTAGGAGGCAGATAGCACCAGAAAAGATTTCAAAACGGCACCAAATGTGGTGAAATGACCATTTCTTGTCCTCTGGTAACTTCCAGTTTGAACTTAAGATAGCTGCAGATCAAGAAGCAGACATATGCTTGACTGAGAGCTCTCAGAGAAACTTCTAGTTCTGCTTGAGGAACAGGAAAGGGATCAGAATGCTCAGAGAAAGGTAGGGGAAAGGGAACCCTGTTCCTCGGTTTCATCTTTGGGTCTCTTCTCCGTTCTCTTGTGCACAGTCCTTTGGCTGTCTGCTGTGGTAGTAGCAATGGCAGGAGGAGCAGCGGTAATACCTGGGGCCTCAGCACCTAAAAACAGACAGGGAAACATTTCTTGCTGCTTGAAGCAGCAGTGGTTCCAAAGGGCTGAGGGGATTCCCTGTTGCTTTCCCTCCCCTCCTCCTCTGTTATCCTAATGCTTGACCCTAAGAAAGGGACCATCTCGGGAAGTGTGGAGAGAAGTCTTCAGAAAATTTAAAAGGAGGGCTCAGTAATACCAGGGAGATCATAAGAGAAAGTAGAAGCCTGGGAAGAAAATCCACAAAGTTGTCTATGAACTCCTGAGCTCAACTTTGAGCGAGGTATACATGGATCTGATCCTAAACAGTGCACGAAAGGCTGAGAACTGAAGTAAGGGATAGACCCCAGCTCAAGTCCTAGACTGGACATTGCGTGCAGCACACACATAGAACAGAACTGCATACTAGGAAAATCTCAGCCTGTGTAAGAGTTGAAGATCTCATGTATCATAGCTGCTGGAATTAGTTAACAAAATATGCCCAAAGAATGGAGAGCATACACTTTTTTAAAAATATTATATTGTAGTAAGAACACCTAACATGAGCTCTACCCTTCTATGAAGTTTTTGAAGCATGCACAATACCTGTTGCTGATTATGGGGCATATCTATGAATTTCTATTAATTCATGTAAGTGGGATTATGCAGCATTTTTTTTTCCTGTGGTTGGCTTATTTCACTTAGCATAATGTTCTGAGTTGTCACATATTGCAGACTTTCCTACTTTTTAAAGGTTGAATAGTATTTCATTGTATGTGTATACCACATTTTCTTTGATGGACATTTAATTGGTTTCCACAATTTAGCTATTGTGAAAAGTATTTCAATAAATATGGGAGATCTAATATCTCTTTTAGATCCTAATTTCATTTGGGGTGGGGGAGAGGATAAATCCTCAGAAGCGAAATTCCTGAATCATATGGTAGTTTTATCTTTCATTTCTTGAGGAAATTTCATACTATTTTCTGTAGTGGTTCCACCATTTTGCATTTCTATCAACAGTGTATGAGTTCCAATTTCTCCACATACTTGTCAATACTTGTCATTTGATTTTGTTTTTTTGATAATAGTTTATTATCAAAATAGGTTTATTAGTATTTTCCTTATGTTTAGTGATATTGAGCAGTTTGTTCCTAGGTGTTTTATATTTTTAGTGCTATTATAAATAGTATTATCCTAATTTCCTTTTTAGGTAACTCATTGTTAGTGTATGTTCATTTATTAGTTATAATAGGCTTTTTAATGGAGTCTTCAAGTTATCTATATATAAGATCATGTCAACTGCAACATACATTCTTCAAAATAATAAAATGATAGAACATCTTAACAAAAAATAAATGATGTAAGGAAGAACCAAATTCAAAAGTTAAAATTTAAAAGTATAGTAACTAAAATAAAAATTTTAAATAAAATTTAAAAATTTTAGTGAATTAATAGCAGAATGAAGATGACAAAGGGGAAAGTCAGTGAATTTGAAGATAGATCAATAAAAATTATCCAATCTGAAAAAGGCAGAAAAATGACAGAGATCAAGATCTATGGGTTTATACCAAAAAGTATAATATTCATGTGATTTGAATCCTAGAGGACAGTAGAAAGAACATAAATAAGAAACATTATTTCAACAAATAATACAGAAACCATCTCAATTTTTGTGAAAGATATAAACTCACAAATTCAAAAAGTTTTGTGAATTCTAACCAGGATAAACCCAAAGAAATCTGTGCCTAGACACATCACAATTAAACTGCTAAAGGCTAAACACAAAATATTTTCAAAGTATGTATGAAAAATGGTATACAAGATCAGTCTGGAAAAAGTCTATCCATTGTTAATATAACAAGAACAGTTAGTGCAACATTGATGTAACCTGGTAGCCAAGGAGAGTGAACTAGAACGCACATGTATGAACAATGTTGACTTCACTATACTAGCCGTTGGGGGCAGTAGACACTGTTGATTAAGGATGTGTACTGCGTGGGGCCATTGTATTCAAAATGACTGATTAAGTAGAGCAACAAATCTGCATCAAATTTTGCATTAAGCTTGAACGTTTCTTTGCGGAAACTATTTGATGATTCAGAAGACCGCGGCTATGAGCAACTGGAGATTGGCAGCTTCATCATAACAACATGCCTGCTCATGCATCATGTCTTGTGCAGAGCTTTTGGGTGAAACATCAAGTCAGGTGACTCAACCCCGCTACAGGCCAGATTTGGCACCCTGGGACTTCTGTCAATTTTCCCAAACTAAAATCATTTTTGAAAGGGAAGAGATGTCAGACCATCAATGAGATTCAGGAAAATATGAGGGGGCAGCTGATAGTGATTGGGAGAACTGTGTGAGGTCCCAACATGCCTACTTTGAAAGGGACTGAGGTGCCATTGTTCTATGTACAATGTTTCTTGTATCTTGTATTTTCTTCAATAAAAATCTCTATTTTTCATATTGCATGGCTGGATACTTTCTGGACACACCTAATATTACTTAAATTACTATAGTTTTCTCATTAAACTTGTATAGAAAGCCATGGAGGTGCCTCAGTGGATAGGCACCAGCCTGTCAACCCAAAGGTCACTGGTTCGATTCCACAGTCAGGGCACATAACCAGGTTGCAAGCCAGGTCTCCAGCCAGGTGCCTACCTAGATGCAGGTGAAAGGCAACCAACCATACACTGATATTTCTCTCCCTCTCTGCCTCCCTCCATTACCCTCTCTCTAAAAATAATAAATAAAATCTTTAAAAAATAAATAAAATAAAATTATACAGCAAAGTAGAGAATGGAACATTTTTAAAGCACCAAAACAAAAGAATTGTCAACTCAGAATTCTATACACAGTAAAAATATTCTTCAGAAATGAAAGGGAAATAAAGACATCCTCAGAGGAAGAAAAACTAATAGAATTTATCACCAACAGACTTGCTTTAATAGAATTAATAATTGAAGTTCTTAGGGCAGAAAGGAGATAACAGCAGAAAGAAATTTGAACCATCAAGAATGAAGGCAAGTCCCTGGCTGGTAGCACAGTTGATAAGGCACTGGCTTGCAAACCCCAAGGTCACTGGTTCGATTCCCCAGCCAGGACACATAATCAGGTTGCAAGCCAGGTGTCCAGCCTGGTCCTTAGCTGGAGGCAGGTAAAAGGCAACCATACATTGATGTTTCTTCCTATCTGCCTCTCTCCCTTCCTCTCTCTCTGGAAATAATAAATAAAATTTTTAAAAAAGAAAAAAGAATGAAGGCAGAACAATATAAATGGCAAATAATAGGTAAATATAATAAACAGTTTTTACCCTTTTCTGTTTTTAAAAATGTATTTGATAGTTTAGACAAACAACTTAACATTTTCCAATATGACTTTTAATGTAAGTACTCCATGTACCATTTCTCCCTCTTGTACCAATTATATATCTTTATTATCCTGAAAGAATTTCTTTATGTTCCTGATGGGGCTGCCATTAATGGCACATTTTTCTTCCTGCACAAAAAGCTAGTGATCTATGCTAGGCTAACTAGATTCTCTCTGCCAGTTGTCTTGATTCTAAACTAGAAATTCCAAAGGGTAGAAAATCAATTAGTGCCCAGTCACTCAATGGTAGAACCCAGGGAGTAATTCCTTATGTTCCCACTGTTGACAGCCTAAGTCTTCCCAGCTCCCTGCTCTTTCTGAGGAATAGTTATTCACCTTTCTTCTACTCAAATCAGTGAACTCACCTGTCTCCTCCCAATATCATGTCCTTTGTTCAAGTTAGTCAAAATCAGTTTCTGTACATATAACCAAAGACCCTGTCATTTTCCTTCATCCACCCCCTGCCAGAGTAATGAGTAAAGAAGAGCTTGCATTTTAAAGAAAAATCTGAAAGGCATGAAATCATTCATTCAAATAAATAAGATTCTCATAGTGAAATATCACCTGCTAGAAAGATAAAAATAGACAGAAATTTGGGCTCAAGGGTAGTGTATGTAGATGTAATACACAAGTCAAATACAACATGATATGGGGAGGGTAAAAGAAGGATCTTTATTGTGGAAAAGCTGCAAGACAATTCAATAGACAAAGGATCATCTTTTCAACAAATGGTGTTGGAACAATTAGATATAAACATGCAAAAAAAATTAAAATTCACCTAAACCTCATATGTTATACAAAATTAAATTAGAATGAATTATAACTCTAAGTATAAAAAGTAAAACCATGGAACTTTAAGATGAAAATATTGAGGTTAGGCAAGAAGTTCTTAAAACATAAAGTGTGATCTATTTAAAAAAGTGACAAATTAGATTTTATCAAAATTAAAAACTTTTGCATGGCAAAAGACTGTTAAAAGAATGAAAAGATAAGATCTTGACATTATTCAAAATTTGGTGATCCACTTATAGGTATCCATTTTTTTCTTCCTATTTATTTCATTGTGCTAGTATTTAGTCCTGTGACTTCAGAGCATGTCTTTATTGATCTCCAGGGCAACATCTCTAATTTCCTTCTTGGCCATGTAAAGGTTGAACCCCAAGGGGTCTCTCTCACTCAAGCCTGCCTTAGGCCATGAAAATCATGTTCCTTCGACTCGCAGTTTATGAGAGTGCAGCTAATTCCCTCTTTTCATATGACCCCTTCAGTTCTTCCATTGTATATAGTTGCCTAATAATTAGAATGAGAATACTAGCTACCAACCAGTTATCTGATACCTAGAAATTGAAAATAAAATTTTATTTTTGTTATGTGTAAAATGTAATTGGGATTATCTGTAGCAAATGCTGAATCTCAGCTTTATTATATCTTAGCTGGCTTGTGGCCTGCCACTTATAGGCATGTTCTAAATAAACAAAGTAAATCTTAAAATTAATCTAAGCAGCCCTGGCTGGGTGGCTTGATTGGAGTGCTATCTTGTACACCAAAAGGCTATGTGTTTGGTCCCCAGTAAGGGCATGTACAGAGGGTAACCCATCAATGTTTCTCTCTCACATCAACATTTCTCTTTTTCTCTTTAAATACATCCTAGGGTGAGGATTAAAAGAAATTAAGCAAAAACATAGGAAGATGACCCTGTTGTTGCTAAGAATTACTTACTGAAAGATTCCAAATAAATTCTTAATTTTTGTTTCTCTACTGTTAGATTATTCCTGCAAACAGTTTTCTCTCTATAGAATATTAAAAGTTAACTTAATGAGTTTTTGTGATATCGAGCAGGAGAACTTAAATGTGATATTAAAATTTTTTCTTACCTAGAAGAAATGTGCTTTAGGTATCCACTTTATTATAAAAATCATTCCATAAGCTAAAATTTGCTTTTTATCTCCCAGCATGAACGATTTTACAGCAATTAATGAATAGATAATTCTCTTTTTTGCTGTGCCACAAAAGCTGGCCAGTTTTTGGGGAAAATCAGTTAAGTCAGTTGTATTGGCATTACACAGGTTCAAATTGATCTATTCATGAAACAGTTGGACTCAGGACTGAACGAAACATGAATGATTTTAGTTGAGTGCTAGTTGGTTGTAATGTAGAGTGTTTTACTTTATTAAATTTAGTCCTTCCTCATCTATTTTTATACTGTTAGAATGGCTTTTTAACTCATCTTGGTGATACCAACTTACTCCATTTCGAACTACGATTCATACTGTCATTTGATAATTTTCAGATTTTCCTAATTTGATCATGCTACTCTTCTGCTAAAGGCCTCTCAATAGTTTTCTGTTACATAAAAAAATAACTCATATTCTCTTTCTTTCTTTCTTTCTTTCTTTCTTTCTTTCTTTCTTTCTTTCTTTCTTTCTTTCTTTCTTTCTTCTCTTCTTCTTCTTCTTCCTTTTTTTTTTGGCTTAAGACAACAAAACTTTATTCTCTCTTAGTTCTGTAGTTCTGAAGTCCAAAGTCAAGGTGTCACCCCCGTCAAAAGGCTCTAGAGGAGGTTTCTTCCCTGACTCTTCCAGCTCTAATGGCTCCTGGATTTTCTTGTTTTAAGATATTTTGTTGACTATGCTATTACAGTTGTCCCAATTTTTCCTCCTTTGCCCTTCTCTGCTCAGTACCCACATTCCTTCCAGCAATCCTCTTAGTTCATGTCTATGGATTGTGTAGATAAATTCTTTGGTTTCTCCATTTCCTATACTATTTTTAACATCTACTGTCTGTTCTGTACCTAATTATGCTTCTAACCCCTGCATCTTTCTCCCCATTATTGCACTTCCCCTTCCCAACTGATAATATTCCAAATGATCTCTGTATCTATGATTATGTTCCTGTTCTGGTTGTTTGCTTAGTTTGTTTTTTAGATTCAATTGTTGATATTTGTGAATTTGTTGCCATTTTAATGTTCATAGTTTTGATCTTCTTGAGCCCTTTGAACATTCCATGTAATAATGGCTTGGTGATGATGAACTCCTTTAGCTTTACCTTGTCTTGGAAGCACTTTCTCTGTCCTTCCATTGTGAATGATAGGTTTGCAGATAGAGTACAACCTTGGTTGTAGGTCCTTACTTTTCATCACTTTGAATACTTCTTGCCAGTCCCTTCTTGCCTGCAAAGTTTCTTTTAAGAAATCAGCTAACAGTCTTATGGAAACTCCTTTGTAGGTAACTATCTGCTTTTCTCTTGCTGCTTAGATTATGTCTTTATCTTTAACCTTTGGCATTTTAATTATGATGTGTCTTGGTGTGGTCCTCTTTGGGTCCAACTTATTTTGGGACCCTCTGTGCTTCCTGGACTTGAATGTATATTTCCTCTACCAAATAATGAAGGTTCCTTCATTATTTTATCAAATAAGTTTTCAATTTCTTGCTCTTCCTCTTCCCTTTCTGGCATCACTATGATTCAGATGTTGATATGTTTTGCAGATGTCTCAGAGGCTCCTTATATGAGCCTCATTTTTTTTAAGTTGTTGTTTCTTTTTGCTGCTGGTTGAGTGCTTATTTCTTCCTTGTGTTTCAAGTTGTTGATTTAAACCATGGCTCCCTTCCCTTTAATGTTGGTTCTCTGTAGATTTTTCTTTATTTTACTTAATGTAACTTATTCCTTCCTGGATCTTTTTAATGCAGTTGTTGTACTCAATGAATTCCTTGAACAAACTGATAACCAGTGTTTTGAACTCTGCATCTGATAGGTTGGTTATCTCCATTTCATTTAGTTCTTTTTCTGGAGTTTTGTTCTGTTCTTTTAGTTGGGCCATATTTCTTTGTCTCCTCAATTTGTCACCCTCTCTGTGCTTATTTTGGTGTATTAGGTAGAGTTGCTTTTATTCCCTGTCTTAGTAGTGTGGCCTATTGTAGAAACGACATTTGCAAATTGTGTGTGTCGGGGGAGACTTAGGTAATTGCCAGGGTGGAACAATATGCTTCACTGTTTTGTGGCTCTGTGTGGGAAGGGCTCAAAGGGTAGACAGTGCCACTGCCTGGCTTCTGGAGGTTTGTCCAGCACACTCCCTCTTTCTAGTTGCTTCATTTACTCTGGGTATGCAACTGGTGGCCTTCCAGCTATTGTCCTGATGCTGAATCCCAGACTGGGTGGGTCTTCATAATGGCTTGTTAAGTGGAGTCTCCTGAAATCCTAACAGTTTCTTCCACTGCTCTAATCCACACTGGTTTTTACAGTCAGCAGTTATGGGGATTTATCTTCCTGGAGCTAGAACCCTGGGCTATGTGGTCTGGCCTGAGGCTGGCATTCCTTGTTCCTGAGGTATCCCTCCTGATTTTTATCCACCACATGTGAATGTGGGATCACCCATTTGGCTGCCTCTTTGTGCCACAGTACGTTTCTGCCTCTCTGCCTCTCCTACCCATCTGAATGAATGTGGCTTCTTTAAAACCTTGCCTGTCAGACTTTCATACAGCTTGATTTTATGATAGTTCTGGGTATTATTTGTTTTGAGATCTAGTTGAATTTTTTCTGTAGTTGTGCAAGGATGCAAAACATGTTTACCTACGCGTCCACCTTGACTGGAAGTCAATAGTTCGTGTTCTTTAGGACTTAAAAACCTAGTTCCAATCTACCTTATTAGTATTATTTCCTTTAATATCTTTGGCTCATGCTCTATACACTATAGCTAGGTGTTCCCATCATTCTCTGCATATAGAATATTCTTTCAGTTTTTCATGTTTTGTATATTGTGTTCAATTAAGCTGTAGTGTCCATTCCCCACACTCCTAACACACAATGAATTTTATTTTCAATCTCCAATTCAAATTTCACCTTCTTTTTGAAGTAAGTGTGTAAATGTCCAATCCCCCCCCCTTCAATGTTATGTTATTATAGTAGATTGCACATACTTGTTACAAGGCAGTCTTGTAAACTTATCTGTTTTTGCCCAATAGAAAGTGAGTTTCTTAAACAGAGACTTTCTATTTCCATATCTCAAATCTTCGCCCAGTGCCTGACATAACAAGCACCCAGACAATGTCTGCAGAATCAGTGATTGAATGCCTAAACAGTTAATACACTTTTAGTGGTTTATCATTTATTCATAAGAATGAGCACCTACTCAGGGAGTATCTTGCACACTTATAATTTAATAAAGTACCCTTCATAGTTGAGTGCCTGAAAAAAGTTGTGAAATTCCTGTGGTGCAGCTTGTTTCTTTTCATTCATAGATTCAGCCCAGGGCTCCAAGGGACATTGAAAAAAATTATGACTGTAATTACTAACCATTCCCCTTTAAATTCCGAAGCATGACCAAGCATTTGACATACACAAAGTTAAATTTGGTTTAAAGCTTAAGGAATTCAAGCCCCCAAAATATTTCAAATTTTTTCTCCATAAATAGACCAATAAGCTCTAACATTTGGATATTATAAACATACCTACTTAATAAGGTCTTGCCTAATATAGATGTTCAGTAAATACTTGTTAAATGGATTATTTTTCTTCTGTAGCAAAATTACAATAGCAGATGGCAATTATGCATGCATTTCCCTGTGTATCTCTTTGTGAACTAGATCCTGTAACCCTTAAAGTCATAAAATTTTGTACTTGGGATCTTTGAGTTTTGTACTTGGGATCTTTTTGAACATTCTCAAGTTACAGATGAAGAGACATCTAGAAAAATGAAAACTTCCTTGAGTTGAACCAGGTGAAATTGCTGTTTTAATAAGTCAAAAATGGTCCAAAATTGACCATTTAATTTGTTGCAGCCTAAAAAAGTCCAAGTGTACATTCTGTATTATAATACAGAAGTCTCCTGGAAGATAAGGAGAAAGGAATTAATGTCTAAAGTAAATACAACACATCAAATGCATTAAACTTCAAGTTAATAGGGAAGAAAGCCATGTGGCTTTAACAGTTAGTTACACATAATCAGAGAAAGGTTTGGACTGTGGGGTCAAAGATAGCGGTTTCCACTGAATGTTAATTTGGGAACCTTATATAGTTGACTTAAAGCTCTTTAGTTAAAAAAAAAATTATATTAGGGCAAAAACTTTTTTTTAATTTAATTTTATTGTTGTTGTATTATATCCATCCCCTTTTTGCTCCCCTCTGTCCTCTTCCCCACCCACCCACTCACCCACAAATTCAATTCCATATGTTGTCCATGTCCATGGTTCTTCCATACTAGGTTCTTGTCTAAACTGCTCCCCTTCTTTGCCTCTTCCTTCTCCCTCCCCCCAACCTCCATTCCCCTGACCACTGAAGGCCTATTCACTGTATTCATATATCTGGTTCTGTTTTGCTTGTTGTTTGTTTTTTAAAAATGAGATTTAAAAACCTGTAGCCAAGTTTAACTGGTGTGGCTGCATTTCAAAGGGTCAGAATTTCTCAAAGTTTATTCCCTGAATGTTCTAGATCCTACAAAAGAAATATAACTGAAAACAAGGATTATTTTGTTTACTCTGTCTTGCCTTGTTGGGAAACTGGGCTTCCCATGGACTGCATTTCATTTTCAGAATGTGCTTTCAACAGGAAGCATTCCAGTCATGCATGCATGACATGAGAGGAATGTGCCCTGAGATAATATTTTTACCTAAGAAAAAGTTTTGGCTCCAGGATTTCTTTAAGAAATCTCTTTATGGTGTTTTCCTTCAGAACACATGTGGTCTAGTTGGCATTTTTGTTCATAAACACATAAGTTCAACCTAAGGAATTCTGTGGACTTTTATCTTCTCTTGTTTGTGTAGCCTCTCAGAGGAAAAATGATGTTGGGCTTGGGACCAGAGAAGTCATCATGTTCTTAGAGTATTCAGAGGTTTCTAATCTTAAAATTTGGGCCCATGAAGACCCAAAGGTGAAAAGGGAACACAAATGGCAACTTCCTAGACAATCAGAGCAAATATGTTTTTCTTTGCTTTACTTCTGAATTTGATAATTTCTTTGGCTTCTTACCTTTACCTCAGATGTTCAGGTAATTATTTCTGATTTCTGTTTTGCTTTGTCTACTGAAAAGGAAATCAATAGTGAGAAATGGTTTAAAAATATTAGTCACATATTTCTGATTTTCTTAATAAACATTTTCAGAATTTCTCTACAGCCTATCTGATTAATTTTATAGTCAGTTAAAACAAGTATTTTATGGATGTTTGCAAATATAGCCTATGTTTATAAGCACAATCTATAAATTCCAAGAGTTGGAATTGTCTGTTTTCACTGTCAGATCCTCAGCTAATACTCTGCTAGGTATATATAGTAGCATCTCAAAAAACTTCGTTGAATAAATTGATTGGAAATAAAAAAATTAGCCTTGAATTTTATTTTTAACTCATTTCAAGTATATTTTATTGATTATGGTGTTACAGTTGCCCCAATTTCTTTCCCCTTTGTTCCCCTCCCCCAAGAATCCCCACTCCCTCCCATAATCCCACCTTCATTAGTTCTTGTCCATGGTCATGCATATAAGTTCCCTGATTTCACCCTTTTTTATATTATTCTTAACTTCCCCCTGTCTATCTTGTACCCACCACTTACATTTTCTAATCCCTGCGCCATTTCCCCATTTCTTCCCCTCCCCATTCCTGAGGATCCCCATACCTATTATTCTGATCCTATTCTGGTTGTCTGTTTAGTTTGTTTTTGTTTTTATTTTTTAGATTCTGTTGTTGATAGTTGTGAATATGTTGTAATTTTAATGTTTAGTTTAGTTTTTTTTTTTTTTTTTTTTTTTTTTTTTTTTTTTTTTTTTTTTTTTTTTTTTTTTTTTTTTTTTTTTTTTTTTTTTTTTTTTTTTTTTTTTTTTTTTTTTTTTTTTTTTTTTTTTTTTCTTAAATAAGTCCCTTTAACATTATAAAATAATGGCTTGGTGATGATGAACTACTTTAGCTTTACTTTGTCTGGGAAGCACTCTATTTGCCCTTCCTTTCTAAATGATAGCCTTGCTGGATAGAGTAATCTTGGTTTAAGTCCTTGTTTTTCATCACTTTGAATACTTTCTTGCCTATAAATTCTTTTTCTTTAAAAATTTTTTAAATTTATTATTTTTCAGAGAGAGGGGAAGAGATAGAGGAAGAGAGGGAAAGAAGCATCAGTGTATGGTTGCCTTTCACCTGCCTCCAGCTATGAACCTGGCTGGAGACCTGGCTTGCAACCTAGTTATGTTGCCCTGGCTGGGAATTGAACCAGCAGCTTTTGAGTTCACAGGCCAGCACCTTATCCACTGTGCCACCAGCCAGGGCCTTGCCTATACTTTTTCTTTTGAGAAATCAGGTTATAATCTTACAGAAACCCCTTTGTAGGTAACTATTTCTTTCTCTTACTGCTTTTAAGATTCTTTCTTTATCTTTAATCTTTGGCATTTTAATTATGATGTGTCTTGATGTGGTCTTCTTTGGACCTAGCTTGTTTGGGACTCTGTTTTTCTTGGACTTGTATACCTATTACCTTCACTAAATTTAGGAAGTTTTCAATTTCTTGCTCTTCCTTTTCTTGTTTCCTTACTCTGTACTGGTTGACTATTTATATCTTCTTTTTTTAAAGAATCTAGGTATTTTCTTTTATTTCATAATATAAAGAGAAAAGTAAAAAGTACAGTTTTTCAGATAACAGACACTTAATAACTATTTTTTAAATTTAATTTTATTGCTGTTTTATTACATCCATTTTCTTTTTCCTTCCTTCTGTCCCCTTCCCCACCCACCCACTCCCCCCAAAGTCAATCCCACCTGTTGTCCATGTCCATGGTTCTTCCATACTAGTTCCTTGACTAAACTGCTCCCCTTCTTTGCCTCCTCCTCTCCTCTTCCCACTCCCTTCTGCACACTGGAGATCTATTCATTGTATTCATGTATCTGGTTCTATTTTGCTTATTTGTTTGTTTTGTTCATTATTGTCCTGAAATGGGTAAGATCATATGGTATTTGACTTTCATTGACTGGCTTATTTCACTAAGAATAACACTTTCTATCCATGTTGTTGCAAATATTAGTAGTTCCTTCTTTCTTTCTTCTGTGTAGTATTCCATTGTGTAAATGTATCAAATTTTTTGGATCCAATCATACACCAATGGGCACTTAGGCTGTTTCAAGCACTTGGCTATTGTAAATAGTGCTGCTATGAACATAGGGGTAATAGGTTCTTCTGAATTGGTGTCTCAGGGTACTTCAGGTATAGTCCTAGTAGTGGAATTGCTGGATGAAAAGGCAGTTCCATTTTTAGTTTTTAAAGGAAACTCCATACTGTTTTCCATAGTGGCTGCACCAGCCTACATTCCCACCAGCAGTGCGCCAGGGTTCCCTTTTCCCCACATCCTCACCAGAACTTGTTGTTTGTTGATTTGTTGATGATGGTCATTCTAACAGATGTGAGGTGGTATCTTAATGTGGTTTTAATTTGCATCTCTCTTATGTCCAGTGATGTTGAGCATTCTTTCATATGCCTTTGGGCCCTTTGCATGTCTCCCTCAGTGAGTTGTCTGTTCAGGTCCTTTGTCCATTTTTAATTGGGCTGTCTGTCTACCTGGTGTTGGGTCTCATTAGTTCTTTATATATTTTGGATATCAAACCCAGTTGGTTCCTTTTGAATTTTGTTGGTGTTTTCTTTAGCTGAACAGAAACTTTTCAGTTTGATATAGTCCCAGCTGTTTGTTTGTTTTTTTATTTCCTTTGTCCTTGGTGAAATATCAGTAGGATATCTAACATTTTACTGCCTTTATTTTCCTCCAGGACCTTTATGGTGGTACTGCTTATGTTTAAGTCCTTTATCCATCTTGAGTTTATCCTGGTGTATGGTGTATTTCTTTCTTATGTACCAAATTATTGATTTGAACCCTGGTTTCCTTCCCTTCACCATTGGTTCTGTATGAATTTTCCTTCATTTCACTTAGCCTAACCTTCAATTCTTTCCCTCTGTATTTGCCATACTCAAGCATATATGTCAAATCTGTGAGTATCTTTACCACCAGCGTTTTGACCTCTGCATCTGTTAGGTTGGCTATCTCCTCATCACTTAGTTCTACTACTGGAACCTTGATCTGTTTCCTTTTTTGGACCATAGTTCCCTGTCTCCTCAACTTGACAGGCTCCTGTGTTTTCTTCTGTGTCTTAGGTAGAACTGTTGTACCTGTTATGTTTCAAGCGCAGAACCTTAGGTATTTGTCAGTGCTGGGCCACCTGCTTTACCACATTGTGAAGCTGTAAGTCAGAGAGGGGCTTGAGAGGGAACAATGCTGCTTGCTTAGCACTCATCACTTTTCCAGTGACCACTTTTATTTCCCATATTTTACTGGCATCTCTCTAGCTGTTGCTCTAGCCATGGTCGCCAGAGTGGGTGGGTCTGTACATGTTTCAGGACCACTGGGGCTTCTGTCTGGATGAGTATTTCTTCTTTATATCTATTTTTGTTAGATGTCCATGCAGCTTGATTTTCTGTAATTTCTGGTTGTCTCTAGTTTTGAGGTAGCTGTATTCCTTCTTAGTTGTGAAGGGAGATGCAGCATGTCTACTTATGTCTTGGCTGGAAGTCCTTGAGATTTATTTTTAATTTAAATATTTTATTGTTTATGCTATTACAGTTGTCCCAATTTTTCTCCCTTTGTCCCGCCCCCCTACATCTAGCCTCATCATCACTCCAACAGTCAATCCTCACACCCTGTCCATGTCCATCCCAATGGGTCATTCATATATGTTCTTTGACTAATCCCTTCATCTTCTTTGCTCATTTTTAAATTCTTTTATTGTTGTTATATTATATTCACCCCATTCCCCTACCTCTGCTCTCCATTTCAAAACAGAACCAGAGACATGAATACAAGGAACAGGCCTTTAGTGTGCAAAGGAAAGGGGAGAGAGGGGAGAATGGGGCAAAGAAGGGAAATAGTTTAGTCAAGGAACTAACATGGATGACCCATGGACATGGACAACAAGTGGGATTGATTTGGGGGGATGGCAATGGTGGGGAAGGGGAGAGCAAGGGGTAATGGGATGGATGTCATTTTTTGATTGGGTCACTTGACTTCCTGATGTTGAGTCATATACATTCTTTATATATTTTGGAGATTAAACCCTCATCCAAAGTATTGTTGGCAAATATGAAAAGAGACAGTGAGGTCTCTTTTTCATTTTGTTTCTTTAGCTGTGCAGAAGCTTTTTCTTTTTCTTTTTTTCTTTTCTTTTTTTTCAGATTATAACCAGTTTATCACCTGTTAGTTCCCTAACACCTGCATTAGGCCAGGTTGGGTTTCCCCCTCTCCAGACATATTAGGATGACACATGGTAGGCTGTTTTTCACCACAGTCTCAGTGATTTAACCCTATTCAAAGTGGGAGAATATAGAAGATGGGGGGAGTTTCTTCCAAGGTAATCAACTATAGGACAGGAGTACAGTGGCAGGTGATGAGGATACAAAAATAATCCATGGGCACTGTTCCAATCTTTACAGCTGCCAAATAACTCATCTTCACAACTCATGGTGTACGTGCTAGTATCATCTTTATTTTGCTGATAGGAAACTGTCTCACAAAGATGTTGAGAAAGTAATCCAAGTGGCTTGAATTATCAGGGAGCTCACTTTGTAATTTATATAATTGTCTAACTACTATGCTGTCCAGCTGAAACTAATATAAAACAATACTGAATATCAGCCCTGGCTGGTGGCACAGTGGACAAGGCACTGGCCTGCAAACCCAAAGGTTGCTGGTTTGATTCCCGGCCAGGGCACACAGAAGCTTTTTAATTTGATGTAATTCCACTTACTTATTTACCTTCGAGAGTATTGGCAAAAGTATTGCTACATGAGATATCTGAAATCATAGTGCCTATGTTTATCTCTAGAATTTATATGATATCATGACTTATATTTAAGTCTTTAATACATTTTGAATTTATTCTGGTGTATGGTGTAAGAGGGTGCTGTAGTTTCATTTTTTTGCATGCACCAGACCAGTTCTGCCAATACTTTTTATTGAACAGACTGCCTTTACTCCATTGTGTGCTCTTGCCTTCTTTGCCAAATATTAATTGACTGTAAAAATGTGAGCTTATTTGTAGGCTCTCTATTTTGTTCCATTGATCTATGTGTCTGTTCTTATGCCAGTACCAGACTGTTTTGATCACAGTGACTTTATCATATAGTTTGATATCAGGTTTTTATTTCTCAAGATTGCTGAGGTGATTCAGGATCTTTCTTCATTCCATATATATTCTTGGAATCTTTGTTCTAGATTCATGAACATTTTAATAGGAATTGAGTTGAATTTATAGATTGCTTTGAGTAGTATGGACATTTTAATAATGTTAATTCTTCCCATCCATGAACATGGCATATGATTCTATTTATTATCTTCCTTAATTTCTTTCTTCAGTGTTCTGTAGTTCACTGAGTCCAGGTCTTTTACCTCCTTGGTTAAGTTTATTCCTAGGTACTTTATTTTTCTTATTGCCATAGAGAATGGGATTTTTTTCTAGTTTCCATCTGTGATGTTTCATTATTGGTATACAAAAATGCCTTTGATTTCTGGCTGCTGACTTTGTATCAGCTATTTTGCCAAATTCACTGATTAGGTTGAGTAGTTTTTTGGTGGAATCTATAGGGTTTTGTACATACACTATCATGTTATCTGCAAATAATGACAGTTTGACTTCCTCCTTTCCAATTTGGATGCCTTTGATTCCTTTTTCTTGTCTGATTGCTATGGCTAGAGCTTCCAAAACTATGGTGAATGGGAAATGGAGAGAGTAGACAGCCTTGTCTTGATCCTAATCTTAGGAAAAAAGCTTTTAGTTTTTGAGTATGATGTTGGCTCATTGAGTATGATGTTGGCTGCAGGTTTCTAGTATATTGCCTTTATTACGTTGATGTATGCTCCCTCTATTTCCACTTTGCTGAATGTTTTTTTCAATCATGAATGGGTGCTGGATTATAGGATATGCTTCCTCTGCATCTATTGATATGATTATGTGATTTGTGTCTTTCATTTTATGTGATATATCATGTTTATTAATTTGTGGATAACGTACCAACCTTGCATCCCTGGGATAAATTCCACTTTATCATGGTGCATGATCTTTTTAGTGTGTTGCTGGATATGGTTTGCTAATATTTTGTTGAGGATTTTAGCATTTATGTTCATCAGCAATATTAGCCTGTAGTTTTCTTTCTTTGTTTTACCTTTATCTGGTTGTAGAATTAGGATGATACTGGCCCCATGGAAAGAGCTTGAAAGTTTTACCTCTTCTTGGACTTTGTGGAATAAAAAAGATAGGTGTTAGTTCTTCTTTAAATGATTGGTAAATTTTACCTGTGAATACATCTGGTCCAGGACTTTTGTTTGCTGGGAGTTTTTTTTTATTACTACTTCAATTTGATTAGTAGTTATTGGCCTATTCAGGTTTTCTCTTCTTCCTGATTCAGGTTGGGAAGATTGTAAATTTTCAGAAATTTATCAGTTTTGCTAAGGTTGTCCACTTTCTTGGTATATAGTTGTTCATAGTATTTTCTTTCAATCCTTTGTAGCTCTGTGGTATCAGTTTTTACTTCTCCACTCTCATTTCTGATTTTATTTATTAGGCCCTCTCTCTTTTTTTTTTTCTTGATGAGTCTGGTTAAAGGTTCATTAATTTTGTTTATCTTTTCAAAGAACCAGCTCCTGGATTCATTGATCTTTTTGTTTTTTGTTTTTAGTCTCTATGTCATTTATTTTCATTCTGATTTTGGTTATTTCCTTCCTTCTTCTCATTCTGGGCTTTATTGCTTTTCTAGTGTGTTTTCTTCTTTAATGTGTAGGGTTAGGTTGTTTATTTGATATTTTTCTTGCTTCTTGAGGTAGGCCTATAATGCTATGAACTTCTCTCCCAGGACTGCTTTTGTTGTGTCCCATAGCTTTTGGGTTTTGTTGTGTATTCATTTTCATTTGTTTCTAGGTACTTTTTGACTTCTTCCTTGATCTCATTGTTGACCTATTCATTTTTCAATGACATACTATTTAGCCTCCATTTGTTTGAATGTTTTTTAGTTCTTTTTAAATTGAAGTTAATTTCTAGTTTTAAGCCATTGTGATCCAAGGATAAACTTGACATGATTCCACTTTTCTTGAATTTGTTAAGACTTGTTTTGTGTCCTACTATATGGTCTTATCATTGAGAATGACCCATGTGCCCTTGAGAAGAATATGTATTCTGTTGCTTTGGGATGAAATGTTTTGTAAATGTCAATTAAATCCATCTGATCCAGTGTGTCATTTCAGGTCACTGTTGCCTTGTTAATCTTTTGTCTGGATGATTTATTCATTGATGACACTGGAATGTTTAAAAATCCCTTACAATGACTGTATTGCTATCCTTGCCTTCCTTAAAGTTCTCCAAGATTTCTTTATATATTTAGGTGATCCTATATTGGGTGCATATATGTTTACAAGGGTTATGCCTTTTTCATTCCCCAAAGAAATGTCTTCTTTATCCTTTAATATGGGAGCCACTCAAAATATGGCTAGTTCAAATTGTGATATACTATAAAATACAAATCAGGTTTTGAAAAGTTAATACAAAATACTTAAAATATGTCAATAGCTTATATAATTTTTACATGCTAAATGATAATATTTTAGATATATTGTAGTAAATTATTTTTTAATTTAAAACTTATTTTACTCTGAGATGCTATTTTTGTGAAACATGTCACAGAAATGGTGTATTGCATAACTCACTTTCATGAAAGCTGTCCTAGAGACAGTGCCAAACCCATAGTAAAAAATAAATTTGATTTCTGAGTCAGATCCCACCCCCTCTAATAATACAACCCAAATTTATTTTAAGCTACTGGAACTACAATTTATTCTTTTTGGAGTTTTTCATCTTAGTAGATTCTTTTTTTGACATGCAGAAGTCTTATTTCTTTCAATACCCTCTGTTGGGGTATTGAAATTTCCTCTATGCATTTTACTAGTTGAATCCTTCAGAAATAATGACACTTGCAGTGCTCAGCTGGTCCCCACAGAGTAGAAATTATGATATCTACTAATTTCAGGTAAAACCCCCCTAGGATTTAAATAATTTAAATAATTTTGTAGGATAGTATTCTGGCTAATTTTTGAATTTGTGGTTGACTTCTCATGTGGTCCTAAAATAACCACTGAACAATTTAAGAGTCTGTTGAAGTAGAGATTAGGTATGTTCACAATTGAATAATAAAATTTACTGTAGCATTAATACATTTTCTCAACACCCCCAGTTTGGGGGCCTTCATTGCCTGAAATGTCCATTTCCCTTATCTATTTGAAAGGAATCTCATCTAATTAAATGCTAAAATAAGAATACATATTGCCTATGTACATGAATCATATAGTTTAGTAGTTGGTAACTTCCATCCCAAATTAACCTTCACTCTCAGCATCTTTCCTAACCTATAAATTGACTAATTTCTCAACAAACCAACTACTAGAGGTTGATATTTAAAACATAAATTGCTAGACAAAAACAGTGGATCTCTGCTTGGCTCCAACAGGCTGACTAAGCCCAGACTATAAAATGATCTGACATCACCAGAGGTGGATCCAGGAAGTAAAGAAAGTGCTCCTTTACATGACAGAAGGTTATACCACAAAGATAGGAGCTGAAAAAAGCTCAATATAACAAGCAAAAGCAAACAAGAAGAGACACCTAAAATGGGGAGAAAAAGAAATAGTCCATCACTGAAAAGAAAAGAGGAGGCCCCAGGAAAACTGCTAAATGAAATAGAGGCAAGCAAACTATCAGACATGGAATTCAAAATAATGATAATAGAGAAACTCAATAAGCTCAGTGAGCTCAAAGAAAACACAAACAACTCCAGGGGAATGACAAACAACTCCAGAGGAATGACAAACAACTCCAGGGAAGCTACAAGGAATTTACTGAGAACTACACCAGCATTAAAAAGGACATAGAAACTATCAGTAAGAGCCATGAGGAAATGAAGAATATAATTTCCAAATTGAAAAATACAGTAGAAGGAATCAATAGCATACTAGAGGAAGCAGAGGATCAGATCAGCAAACTGGAGGACAACATAGAAAAATATTCCCAGACAGTACAACAAAATGAAAAAAGACTGAAAAAGAATGAAGAGATTTTAAGAGGACAACATGAAACACAATAATATCTGTATCATAGGGATACCAGAAGGAGAAGATACTTAAGGGATAGAAAACCTGTTTGAAAAAGTAATGACAGAAAACTTTCCTAACTTGCTGATCAAAAACATCACTCAAGTTCAGGAAGCACAAAGGGTCCCAACAGACCCACTCCAAGAAAATCATAATTAAAATGGCAAACTTCAAAGACAAACAGAGAATCCTAAAAGCAGCAAGAGAGAAACAGCTAATAACATACAAGGGGCTCTGATAAGGTTATCAGCTGATTTCTCAACAGAAGCATTACAAGCCATGAGGGAATGGCAAGAGATGAAAACCAGTGGCCAACCACCAAGACCATGCTACCCAACAAGGCTCTCATTCAAAATGGAAGGGGAAATGAGGAGTTTCCCAGACAAAAGAAGGCTAAAAGACTATATCTCCACCAAACCAGCATTGCAAGAGATGCTAAAGGGTCTGCTTTAAGAAGATGAAGAAACAGAGACAGATAGAACACAGGTACAAAGAGGAAAAAATGACAATGAATAAGTATCTATTAATAATAACCTTAAACAAAAGTGAATTAAATGGTCTATTTGGTTCATCTTCATTGGAACCCTCTGTACTTCCTGAACTTGGATCACTTTTTTTCTCATCAAGTTGGGTAAGTTCAACCCTGGCTGGTGGCTCAGTGGATAAGGCACTGGCCTGAGGTAGCT
This sequence comes from Noctilio leporinus, assembly GCA_004026585.1. NCBI lineage: Eukaryota > Metazoa > Chordata > Mammalia > Chiroptera > Noctilionidae > Noctilio > Noctilio leporinus. The sequence goes on along the minus strand of PVIW01005017.1, from coordinate 72,825 downwards.
GGTTCCATTCCCCAGTCAGGGCACATAACCAGGTTGCAAGCCAGATCTCTAGCCAGGTCCATAACTGGAGGCAGGTGAAAGGTAACCATACATTGATGTTTCTCTTCCTCTCTGCTTCTCTCCCTGTGCCCTCCTCCTCTAAAAATAATAAATAAAATCTTTTTTAAAAAGTTGGGAAAGTTTTCTGTCATTACTTTTTCAAACAGGTTTTCTATCCCTTAGGTATCTTCTTCTTCTGGTATCCCTATGATACAGATATTATTGTGTTTCATGTTGTCCTACAGCTCTCTTAAAACCTCTTCATTCTTTTTCAGTCTTTTTTCATTTTGTTGTACTGACTGGGAATATTTTTCTACTTTGTCCTCCAGTTTGCTGATCCAATCTTCCGCTTCCTCTAGCCTGCTGTTGATTCCTTCTACTGTATTTTTCCATTTGGAAATTATATTCTTCATTTGCCCTGCTGTTATTGATAGTTTTTATGTCCTTTTTAATCCTGGAGTAGTTCTCAGTAAGTTTCCTGTAGCTTCTCTGGAGTTCTTTGTAGTTTTCGTTGACCTTGCTGGGCTCATTGAGCTTCACTATAGCCCTTATTTTGAATTCCATGTCTCATAGCTTGCCTCTATCTCATTTAGCACTCTTTCTTGGGATTCCTCTATTCCTTTTGATGGGGGTTGTTTCTTTGTTTCACCATTTTAGGTGACTATTATTTGTTTCTGCTTCTTAGATTGATCTGTTCTGACTTCCTGTCTTTATAGTGTGACTTTCTGTGGCAGGAGACTTCTGGGATTCAGTGGTTCAGTCTCCTTGATCTCCTGAACTTTATTCCATTGGAATTCCCTTTTTGTAATTTATTTGGGCTAATTATACTTGGGTTTTTGATGTTGTGTTGCTCTTTGGTGGGTCTTTCCCTCTGGTTAGCTGACTGAGCAATGCTCCACTCACCATGTCTTGTATAATGTTTATAGAGGTTCACTTCCTTTACTTCCTGGATCAGTTCCTGGTGACATCCAATTGGGGTCCAGTCTAGGCCTAGGCAGCCTATTTGAGACTACCAGGGATCAACTATCTTTTTCTATCTCCCTCAGTTCTTAATTCCATCAATCTGTGATCAGCCATCATGTTTAGTCACCGCTGGGCAGGGCCGATTAATTCCAATGGGAGGGGCTATTGCTTCCCCTCAGACAGCTTCCACTTGGAGAAGAGTGGTCTACCTGAGGTAGGGGGATGGGTCATCACTGGGACCTCTTTTTTTCTCCTCAAAGCCACTGCCCCAAACTCTCCTTAAGCATCTCTAGTCCACTTTGCCCTCTCTCTACTGGAGACCAGGGTAAGTAGGTGCCAATGTATTTTCATCCCTTTGAGACTTTTCTGTGTCTCTAGCTGTCCCTTTTAATTTGGCAAAATCCTGTTTGTTGTTCACAGCTGGATGCTGTTTTACTCTCAGCTTTGTTGTCATAGGCTGAGGCTTAGAACTAGGGGCTTAGAACCTACTCTTCTCAGGTGGAATTCCCAGGTGCTGAGATGTTTCTTCATCCCTTCAGCTGCTGTTGTCAGAGTCCAGGCAACCCTCTTGTGTCTCCATACTTTCTACCAGTCACATTGTGATGAAGCAGCCTCTTCTGTTCTGTTTGTGGTTATAAGGCTACTTTGCAGCTGGTGTTCTGTTGATCATTCCAGATGATTTCCCCTCAATTAAGTTGTATTTCCAAATTGGTCCTGAGAGGAGTAGCTGTACTTACTCCTTCACTATCTTGGTTCTCCTCCAGTTATATCTTTTTATTGGATTGATCCCTTTAGTATTATGTAGTGACCTTCTTTGTCTATTGTTATGGCCTTTGTTTTAAAGTCTGTTCTCTTCGATATAAATATTGCTACCTCAGCTTTTTTCTTTCTTGTCTCCATTTGCATGGAATATTTTTCCATACCTTCACTTTGAGCCTGTGTAAATCTTTTGTTCTGAAGTGGGTCTCTTGTAGACAGAAAGTATACTGGTTGTGTTTTCTTATTCGTTTAGTCACCCAATATCTTATGATTAGAGCATTTAATCTATTTACATTTAAGTTAACCTGAGCTTTAAAAAGTTGGTTAGTCAAACTTACAAAAATTAGTCTACTGAGATACCCAAATACAGAGAATAGAGAAGACATAGAAATTATTATTCTGACATGAAACAAAGTATAGGGAGGCAAGTGCTTGTGGAAAAACTTATTCCCAGTTTTTATTCTTCCAATATGAGTGTTCATGCACCTTTGGATATGAAGGAAAACTTAAAGATAATCGGATCTAATTACTTATTTTATGTAAGATCATGCAACCTTTGTTAAATCATGATTTGTAATACAGTGACTGATTACTCACTAGTTAAGAAGCAATGGGAAATTCTGATGCTAGAAAGTTTTGTCTTTTTGTTGAGCCAGAACTTATTTGTCTGTTGTTTCCATACATTTTAAATTTTGCTTTCTGGGACTTCATGTGATATACCTAATGAAAGACCAAGAAGACTTAAATTAGGACATATTCTTATGTCACTGCTAGTCTAGATTTATTTTGAAGCAAGGTCCAAATTAAATAATAAGGTTTCCAATTCTTGCCACATGGTACACCAGAATTGGCATGCTTTGCATCCCATAGTGTCTCATGTCATGCATTGTTTATGTGAATATGAATTGTTAACACTTCTTTGGGGAGCTCTTTGGCTCTACATATGAAATGATACCATTTAAGCCAGAAATTCCACTTTTATAAATTTACCTTAAATAAATACTTACAAAGTTCTGTAAAACTAGATGACCACAGCTGCCTATAGATGATCCAGGATTTCCATAGTAAAAATTTTAAAAACAATTTAAATGTTGAATAGAAGAATGGTAAATAAATGGGATATATCTGTTCAATGGAAAAGAATTATGAAAAAGAATGAGATAGAAGTATAAGTTGAAAGATGGTGATGGCATATTATTAAACAACAACAAAAAGCAAATATCATGTAAGTATGTGTGATATGCCCTTATTAAAAAATAATAGTAAGAATAATAGTGAGACATTTGAAAGATTATATACTAAGCTGTTAACACTAATTTCTAAGGAATAGTAGTATGAAGGATGTTTAACTTTTTACTTAAAATATTTCTGTAGTCTTTGAACATTTTAAACTTAGTAGCTATTACCACTGTAATCAGAAAAAGAAAAGCAGATACTTGAAAATGTCACCTGGGAGCATTCTAGACTATTAGGACCAAAATAAACCTTAGATTGAGTAGGAAATATCTTTAGAATTAATCTAACACAACACTCTAATTATAGATAAGAGAACTCAGTCCTACAAATGTGAAATGAGTCACCCATACCCCCCAAAACAATTAGTAGCAAATCCATTTTAAGAACACATATCTAGTATCTTTTGAATTATTCTACAATGTCTTTTAAAAAGCAGAACAGATTTTGAGGAAACCAAAATATAAAAATATTCAGTTAAAATGTCTCTATATTTCTTCTTTTAAAAAAGTGTCTCATCATTAGAATAATAAAAAACAACTACAACTTAACAAATTGTGATTGTTTTAAAAAAACTTGAATGTTATTTAAGAGATGATTAATACAATAAAAAACAACTACAACTTAACAAATTGTGATTGTTTTAAAAAAACTTGAATGTTATTTAAGAGATGATTAATACTTATGTGCTCATTCTCAGAAGATAAAATTAAAGCCAAGAGATTTTTGGAAGATTCAATAGTACATTAATAGTAGGACTGGAACTTTAACTCTGGTCTCAGGATTCTTAGTCAATGACTTCTTCACTTTGACAAATTACTCCCTACAGGTTGCTGTGCATTTATTAAATATCCATTACTATGCTAGATAGTGCTGCCAAAGGTATACTATGCACAGTCTAAATCCTTGAAAAACAAAATAAAATGTGCCAATTAAATGTCAATTTAAGAGACTTCAGCATAAATAAGATCAATTAAATTGAAAATGCCTAATGAACTAGGTCTCAAGCTTTGATAAAATTCTTTGTCCTTAAATTTAAAATGATGCACATGAGAACTTTTTTTCCTTATCCCAATTAAGGATTTCAAGGCATTCCATAACAATATATAAAGTATCACAATCTTCTCAAAGGGAAGGATTATTATAACCATTAGGAAACGAAGGCACAAAGACTTTAAATGTCCATTAGTCACCAAGAATAAGAATAGCTTTAAGATCCCTTACTTCTGGGTGATTCCCAGTAAATCACATGTTTCATGGATCCACATTAACTTTGAACCACTCCTAGAATCCTGGACATATGTGGAAAGGGATCATTGTACTTTATTTTAGGTTATGTTGACCACAAACCTGACAGAACCTGACATGTCTGAGCAGAGTGCACCAAACTATGCTTTCTAACCTAGGTTTACTCCACCAGAAGTGGGAAACCATTCATTATTCCGTGGGTGATGCTTTATGCATCAACAGCCAAGTCAATAGCAGATGAATGGAAACCACAAAATTAAAGGTGTTGTTGGCATCAAGACTAAAACTAAAAGTGCTGATCCAGGAATGACAATCTCTTAACATTTTCAGACAAGTAAGACCAGCTCTGGGCAGATCCCATTTGTGTGACTGGCACCAACAGTATCGTTGAGCGCATTTACCTTGGCACTGAGGTTGCATCTTCCCCCTTTGTGCTCTGGCTATGTTTTATGCAAATTTTAAGAAACAAAGCCATTTTTATTCCAGGTTTATTTTCTTTAATCATCTTCAGACTCTGCTTCCCTTAACTGGTTATCTTCGATTGAGTAAAAATTAAAAAAATAAGTCCCTAATCCCCTGGTATACTTTTAAACCATTCTGATTGTCAGAATCATTTCTCCCATAGTCCTTCAGGCTTTCTGAATGTGTTAGTTCAGATCCACTAAGAAATAGATTTATTGGGAAAGCAAGCAGAAGGTGAGGGAGGGTCTTCAGATCATGAAGAGACAGAAGGACAGAGGATTGGGTAGGAGAGGTCTCAGATTACAGTGCAGTGCTAAGAAAGATACAGCCAGGTTGAGGGGAAATCCTGGAATCATAGTTATGGGGAGTCATAGTCATTGCCAGAATGGGCCTGCCTTAGTCCCTCTGTTGTGCTTCATATTTGGCTGAGGGAAGTCCTTGGGGCAAATGCAGTGGTGGATCCTGAGAGACTGGATCTAAGGCTGTTAGTCAGTTTGGCTCCCATTAAAACAGGCCTTAGGTGAACATTTTTATGACTGCCTCTGTTGACTCCTTGTATCACACAGATCTATTTCGTCACATAGGTCTAAGCAGCAGTTCCCCTTGGGCTCCTTTTCCTGAAGCCTAAGTTAGAAGAGGGGTAGAAGTACCACATCTGGCACAATGGCCATGATCAGGGATACTACTTGGCTGAACTTGGTTTATAACCATTCTCTAAGAGGGCTTCAGCAAGGGCCAGAATAGTGCATTAAATGAAGCCATGCTGGTAGCCCTGGACAGTGTGGCTCAGTTGGTTGGAGTCTTGTCTTGTAAACTGTAAGGTCTTGGGGTTGATTCTCAGTCAGGGCACATACCTGTGTTGCAGGTTTTGTCCCTAGTTGGGGTACATGAGAGAGGAAACCAATAGATATTTCTCTCTTGTCTGGATGTTTCTCTTCCTCTCTCTCTCCCTTCCTTCCCCCCTCTCTAAAATCAATAAGCATGTCTTTGGGTGAGGATTTTTTTAAATGTTGGTAGCCGTCATCTTTGCCTCCTTTAGATCTTTAGTGGCAGTACCAATCTGCACATCATCTCCAAGATGTAGCACCTATTGGTTTTGACTTACTATATTGGCTATGAGGAAGGATAATTCAAATCTCTCTACTTAGCCTTCTGTGCTATGGTAGCTTTTAACTCCGTAGGCCAGGGGCCCTGTGCGGGGGTTACTCCAACTGTCAAGTTGCCTCAGTAGGTCTCGATGGAATCATTACAGTACATATTTTCTGTGGTATTTAGTCAAGGGATTCTGGATTTGAAATTTTGCTCAGATCTGGGAACTGGGCAAATGATCATACCTTTTTGTTTGTGTTGCTACTGGCCTCTTGGTCTTCCATTCTTGCCGCCACTCCCCCACCCCCACTCCCACCTTTTTGAAGACGTTAAATGGAAAACTTACTGACTGCTTGTCTATTTTGTTCCTAGGAAAACCGTGCTCTATCCATCATTGCCACATCTCCCCATGGCTCAAACCTCTTGGCTCCTCTGCTTGTGCAGGTCATGAAGATAATTATAACCTCCTGACTTCTGGCCGTTAAGTACTGTTACCTGCCTTTTCTACTTTGGGACTCTATCATCTCCATACATTAATGAGCCCAGCAAAGTGATGGTCTCTCCTACTATCCTCTCTGGCCTATAGAGGAGCCACACCCAAATTTCTTAGTGATGCTGCTGTCCCTCTCAGCACATTCCTGATGGCTGTGGGGGAAGATGTTTTCTGGGCCCTCCTGGGGAAGAGATCCTCTGGGAGCTCTTTGGACTTATAGAACATGTGCATTTGAGGTTGTCCATGTACAGGTTCAGGATGAGGATGAGGCAAAAGACTGTCCTGGTCAAACTCTGAGAGTGAGTGACTCATTTAATTCTGGCCCCATGCACCTCTTTTGCCTCACCTTCATCATGGCCTTGTCTCTTTATTTTTATCTCTAGCATCTGTCAGAGCAATTCAGGCATTTTCACTTTGCTAAGTGCTGGTCATTGCTGTTAGACTTCTCAGAGCCATCCTAGCAGTGAATTTTCTCCATACTCTGGTGTCCTTGCCACATTTTAAATCTTGTATCCCAAGAAAAGTACCTTTAAATCAGTGCAGTCTTGCTTACCCAACCCAGTTTTATATTCTGGCCCCTTTCATCAAGTACCCTTAAAATCCAATCCCAGAGTTACTCCCCTGACTTCCACTGGTGATGCTAGCTAATTCTTGCAACTTCTTAGTGTAGTCTCTTTCTTCTTTTATCAGGCCAAGCAGGTCTTCATCTGTGTAGCCAAGAGCAAAGGAGCAGGCATCTCCTGAGGTGGCAGGTATTTCTTTGTCAGGGACAGGCCCTTGCACAGTGGAGGTGCACAGAGGTGGGTAGGCTGTCTTCAAACTCTAAGAGTTCAGGAGAATCTGCATAGCCAGTATCTTCAGGGAACATTCACCCAGATGTTCCTATCTTGTTTTACTAGGTCCCAGTTTTCTCTAGTGAGTACCTTCACCTTAACATAACAGACCTGCCTGACCTGATATTCAGACATCACTGGAGAGCTCTGCAACTTTATCAGATCTGCAACTTGTTGCACCCTTCATTTCTACTGCAAGAGGTAAGAGCCTCTTTGTAAAAGAATTCACTTTAACTGATTGTCAGTAGCCCTCAGTTTCTCTTTACTCCTCTGTAGGTCATCAGTATAACTGAGCAATAACCTGCCAACTCTGTTGTCTTTGTGGTCCTTTTGTGGCTTTCAAATGTCTGAATGATTGGACCTGTTCCAATGTTCTCTTCCACTGGAACATTTCCCCAGGTCATTGCTGGTGAAATCTTTAGCAATTGAGTCCCCACCTTCTGTCAGGGACTCTCTATGCCTTACCTACCACATAGGATGGCACTCTCTTAATCTGCTATTTGGAGAGGTAACCAATCCCAAATCCCTATCTTCCTGCCTGTTTTCTCAGATGTCTCTCTGTATCAACTGTGTTAGTTTGAATTCAACCAAGGCAAATGCCAAAATAGGATTAAAAATGGAGGAGTCAGCCCTGGCTGGTGTGGCTCAGTTTGGACACCAAAAGGCTGTGGGTTCAATTCCTAGTCAGGACACATATTTAGGTTGCAGGTTTGATCCATGGTTGGGAAGCATGCAGGAGGCAGCTGATTAATTTTCCTCTTTTTTCCTCTTTCTCTCTCTCTAAAAGCAATGAGAAAATGTCCTTAGGTGAGGGTAACCCCCTCCCTGCAAAAACCCCAAACAAACAAAGGATTCATTTATCGACAGAGAGAGCAGGAGGAGGCAGGAAGTCTTCAGACTGTGAGTGTAGAAGGGAAGGCAGGGAGGATTGGATAGGAGAGATCAGATGCAGAGTAGTCCCAAAGGTATGGCCAGGTTGATGGGGAGTTCTGAAATCAGTCACTGAGGAGTCCTGCATGTTGAGAGAATGGCCCTGCTTTAGTACCTCTGCTATACTCCATCATCGCCTGGGAGCAGTTCATAGCAAGTGTGGCCTTAGGGCAAATGCAGTGGTGACTTCAGAGGGACAGAATCTGAGACTGCCAATTTTGCTTTCACAATGGAAAATCTGAGAGAAGCATGGCTATGACTATGACACACGGTAAACCAGCTGCTAATGATTTCTAGTCTTCACTGGGTGAGGCACATTTGAGTTTTACAATTGAGAATAGCTGAGAGAAAAAAGTAGGTACTTCTGGGGTAGCTATTTTAGCTTCATTTGAATGACTATTACCATTTTTAATTTTAAAGAAGGTGGAAAAGGAAATAAGTGTATCTAAACAATTTGCATTATAGTTAAGTAGAATAACAAATCTAGCCCAGGTTAGAGCATTCAGACCAAATATGTCTATTACTGCCAGTTGTATAGTGGCTTTTTGGGCCTGATATACAAGGTCTGTCCAGAAAAAAAAGCCACCCATTGTTAATATAATGAGAACCATTTGTGCAACATCAATGTAATCTAGCAGCCAAGAAGAATGCACTAGAATGCACATGCATGAACAATGACAACTTCACTGTACTTAGTGAGGTGTGAAGTAGATGCCCTTGAGTGAGCATGTGTGCTGTGTGGCCATCACATTTAAAATGGCTGAATTAGTAGAGCAATGAATCTGCATCAAATTTGGGGTTAAGCTTGAACATTCCTCTGTGGAAATTATTTGGATGAGTCAGAAGACCAAAATTATGGGCAATCAAGGACTGGCAGCTTCATCGGGACAACGTGCCTGCTCATACCTCACATCTTGTCCAGAGTTCTTGGTGAATCATCAAATCACCCAGATGACTCAGCCCCCCTACAGCTTAGGTTTGGCACCCTGTGACTTCTGGCTTTTCCCAATATTAAAATCACCTTTGAAAGAGAAGAGATTTCAGATTGTTGTTGAGACTCAGGAAAATACAACAGGGCAGCTGATGGCAATTGGGAGAACTGTGTGAGGTCCCTAGGTACCTACTTTGAAGGGGACTGAGATGTCATTGTCCTATGTACAATGTTTCTTGTATCCTGTATCTTCTTGAATAAATGTCTCTATTTTTCATATTACATGGCTGGATACCTTCTGGACAGACCTCATATGTGGGTGTCATTTTGTGGACAGAGATGCTTTGGTATACTTGAATGTTTCAGCTCTTCCAGATACTCACAATATGAGTATCACCATGGAACTTGGACTCATTGAAGGGACCATTAGAGGCAAAAATCCTGCCTCCAGGTCTGCAATGCAGTGCAATTGCTTCAGACAGAGTGTTTTGTGACTCCTGCATCATACAAGTGTCTTTTTTCTCTAAGAAGCTATTTGCTCTGTGCTCTGCGTGATTTTCTTTTCTTTCTCCTTTTTTTTTTTTTTTTTTTGGTTTGGCCTGTATATTCTTTCTTTCTTTACTCACCTCCATGGTATTATTAGAGTTATTAGAGTCCAGACACTGTACAAATAAGTTTGATAATTATCAATGAGAATGATAATAAGGATGTTACTTGTTATTTGGCAGTTCAGGGGATTTCTTTCACTTGTGTTAGGTGTCTTTAGCCTGTGCCCTATTAGGTAACTTTCTTATACTGCATAAGTATGTACTTTTTTCCCCTATTACCTTAATAATCATTATTTTTCTAGTGTTTCTTTAAGTTCATTCCCTCTGTTTGTATCTATGTTTTCTTGCTCCTTTGGTATTTTGGGAGTAGTGATAAATGTTGAATAGAAAAATACCCAACATTGGAGCATAGTTTTGCATATGTTCATTGTACTTTAGGCACTCCTTTTTTCTTACAGTATTGTCAGGAGAAATTCCCCAGATGCCTGTTTGGCCAAGTCAGATAACTTGGTACCTATCCTTCTCCAAAGACACCTTGAATATATATTAGAGATAAGGCAGAGAAAGGAGAGATTGCAACTCAAATGACCCCTGTTCAGGGCTGTAGAAATTCTCTGAGTCTAAGTGAATAAAGAGCTATGTGATCTTAGAGCTATGTGATCTCAGGATCAAAACAGAAATTGTGCTAGAGTCAGCAGGTGGGATATGCGGGTAAGTTGATAAGCACTATTGAGTTTGAGTTCTCAGACAATAACAGGTAATGCTAGACTACATGTAGTTTTTGACGAGCATTTACTTTTTTGTGATGTAACTAAGACTCTCTGCCCTTTCTGTGATCTGACAGTGTATCATAAAACGTTTTTAATGTACTTTCTTCCACACTCCTTTTTCTTGATAACTCAATCTAAACAGTGTAAGCAAGGAGGCATACTGAATAAAGCAAGTCAAAAGAGATTGAGAAGAACAGCCTTAGAGAATTAACCTGCTTTTCCTGACCAATGTGGCTCAGCTGGTTGAGTGTCTTTTGCAAAGAGAAAGGTCACTGGTTCAATGCTGGGTCAGGGAAAATGCCTGGGTTGTGGGTTCAGTCCCTGGTTGGGGCACAGTCGAGAGGCAACCAATTGATGTTTCTCTCTCACATGATGTTTCTCTCCCTCTCTTTCTTCTCTTCCTCTCTCTCAGAGAGAGAGTGGGGGGTGGGAAGGAAGGAAGGAAGGAAGAAAAGAAAGGTTTTTAAGAGGGTTTTGGCTCTCAGATGGTTTCACCTCATGAGCCTCTCTCCTACAATTCATTTCTCCTCCTCCCATCTCCTACCTGCCCCCAACCCCAAAGAAACACTTAATTCAACCCTCAAAATCACAAAAACATAAAAATCAAATAAAATTCCCTATGGAGGCTTTATTCTTTTGAAATGGGAATAGTAATTATAACATTTTCCTGGTAGAGGGGGAAAAGTGCTAACAGAAAACAGATGTGAAAAGAGGTCTGTCAGAAGTTAAAAGAGGGCGAGAGCTGTAACACTATTGGGAAGGAGCTTTGATTCAGGAGCTAACATAGCTCCAAAGAGTTATTTTGATCTTCATTGCTCTAAATGAATGTATTTATAATTTTGGGATGTTTTTCTTTCTTTCGCCATACACTTATTATCAAGCAACCTTATTTAAGCAATATTTACTTTTCCTAAAGGAGACTTCATAGAATAAGTGAAATCATTACCTCCTAAACATCAGCATTTTAAAAAGTTATTTTATATTTATTAATTTTTAGAGAGAGGGAAAATAAGGAGAGAAACATCAATTGGTTGCCTCTTATACACCCTGAGCTGAGGACTTGGCCCACAACTCAGGCATGTGCCCTGATCTGGGCACATTGAACTGGAAACCTTTCACTCCACAGGCCAGTGCTCAATCCACTGAGCTGCACTGGTCAGGGTACAAGTTATTTTTTTAAAGACTGTATTTATTTATTTTTAGAGAGAAGGAAAGGAGGGAGAAAGAAAGGGAGTAAAACATTGATGTGTGAGAGAAATCAATCAGTTGCCTCTTTGTACAGGCCCAGGTCCTGCAACCTATGCATGTACCCTAACCAGGAATCGAACTGGTGACCTTATACTTTATGGGATGATGCCCAACCAACTGAACTATGCTGGTCAGGGCAAAAGTTGTTTTTATAAAACCACTCAAACCCAGAGGAAGGAAAGCCAGAAGAATATATTCCATTTTAGCAGTTATAGGTGCATTCAAATATGGGCATATTTCTGTACATCATAAAGGGGTTAGGAATAAACCTTTCTTGAGTTCTTATAGTGTCATTATATATAGAAATCATCTAACTATAACTATTATAACAGGTTATAATATAGGTGCCATATTATTAGCCTTATTGCACACACAAGGAAACTGGGCTTAGAGAAATTAAATAATTTGTCTAAGGCCATACAACTAGTATGGATATGATGGAATTGGGATTGTCTCTTAAAATCCATGATTTTTTCATTCTACTTCTCAATATTAGATCACAATGCCCAACACACACACACACACACAGACACAGACATAGCATTAGAACAATGTGTAATTCATTATGATTGTTTCTTGTGGACAAGCCTTTGGATTTAATAATAAACTAATGTCTGAGGAGAAAACACCAATTATGAAGTTAGAGACTATCCCAAATCAAACTGGGGAAGATATAACAAAACATTCTTTGACAAAGTTGATGCTTTTCCTTAAAACACTCTCATCCTTCAGCTGTCTTGGTTTTCCTGCTTCATCTGCCACCATTTCTGTTTACTGTACTGATTCCTACTCTTCTTCCCAATCTATTAATGTTACAATGACCCAGAGCTCAGTTTTTGGACATCTTCTCTTGTCTATACACACTCTCTCTATCTCATTTATTCCCAGAGCTTTAAATAACAAATCTATGACTACTACATGGTGATGGAAGGATTCTAGACTTTGGGTGGTAAGCACACAATGAAATATTGTATCATAAATCTGCATATCTAAAACATATGTAATGCCATCAATCAATGATACTTCACTAAATTTAATTTTAAAAATAACAAATCTATAATTTTAAAAATAACAAATCTATAATGGTGGCTATACATACAGTATACAAGTATATCTCCAGCTTGGACCTTTCCCTTGAATTTTAGACTCATATATCCAACTTCCTCAATATCTTTATTAGAGTGTCTGCCTAATAGACATTTCACACCTAACATTCAGTGTTGAATTCCTGATTTGCATCCTTTCTGTGCTCCACATACTCACAGTCTTTCACACTTTAATTAAAAATTCAGAATTGCCCTGGCTGTTAGCACAGTGGATAAGGTGCCAGACTGCGAACCCAAAGGTCGCAGGTTCGATTCCCCAGCCAGGCACATAATCAGGTTGCAAGCCAGGTCTCCAGCCAGGTCCACAGTTGGAGACAGGTGAAAGGCAACCATACATTGATGTTTCTCTCCCTCTCTGCCTCTCCCTCTCCCCTCTCTCTAAAAAAAATAATAAATAAAAAATCATTTAAAAATTTTAGGACAAAAATTTTGTCTTTGAATCAAAAGTGAGTCTTCTGTTGGATCACTTTTCATTTTATTTTAATTTATTCTGCCAGTCTCTGTCTTTTAATTGGCAAGTTTAATCTACTTACATTTAAAATGACAACTGATAGAGAACTACTTCTGCCATTTTCCTACTTGTTCTTTAATGTATTAAATCTTTTTGGTTCCCTAGTTCCTCTAATATTGCTTTGCTTTCATATGTTTGATTTTTTCTAATGTATAGTTTTGATTCTTTTCTAATTTCCTTTTTTTTTGAGATTTGACGTTTGTTGTTTATTTGTTACTCTTAGAAAATCTCATTTTTGACTGGACTCACACTTAGAGGTAGAAGCTTTCAGAGAGGACAGCCTACGTCTCTTGGCAATCTGTTCCTGGCGTTCTTCTTTAGCTTCCTTCATCCTCTTGGCCAAGAGTTTAGCATATTCTGCAGCCTCTTCCTTATTTTTCTTAGTACTTAGCTTCTTCAGAGCAATGCGCTGACGTTTGCATTGCAGGACATGTTGCTGAATCTTAGGTGCTTTAGTCCTAGGTTTCTTACCTTCTTTGTTTAGAGGCTTTCTCACAACATACTGGCATACATCATCTTCTTTAGAGAGGTTGAAAAGTTTGCGGATTCTACTAGCTCTTTTGGGCCCTAGGCGACGAGGCACAGTAGTATCAGTGAGACCAGGAATGTCTTTCTCCCCTTTTTCCACAATGACCAAGTTGAGAACACTGAGATTGGCTTCCACAATGCAACCCCGAACAGATTTGTGCTTCCGCTCCCCGGTCAGGTGAGGTCTGTAACAGGAGTGGCCCTTGCTCAGCAGCAGACAGATGCTGCCATGGGTCAGCACCCCTTGCTTCATGGGGAAACCCTGCTCATCATTCCCACCGCTGATGCGAACCACATAACCCTTCCATTCTTCCCCCAGAGTGTCAGCAGCAATCTCTGTGGCCATACGCTTCTCGTAAAAAGTAGGAAGTTTGCGTTCATGGTCTACTTCAATGAGTTTCTGGCAGCCGGTGGCCGGGAAAGAAATGTTCAGCTTCATCCTGAAGCAGCCGACCGCCTCCAAGGTGCCACACACAAAAAAATTCCTCTTTTATGTAGACTCTTAGTTATCCTTATACCACAACGAACAATCCTACATGTAGAACAGTCTAGATTCCTCATGCTCTAGCAATACCTCTGCCCTTGGGCCTCCAGTTCCTGGGCACCCCTTTCCCTGTGGCCAAAAGCAACCAAAGCTGAGGCCCTGCCTTCAGGCTTCTCAAACTGCCAGTAGATTGAGGGAAGCTCCATAAGTCCTCATCCAATGTGCTCCCTACCCCTCACCATGGGGATCAAGCAGCCTGAGGGTGCCCTGGTGCCAGGGAAGACTCACCTCATTGAGTCCCTAGAGAGCCCACCTCAGCCCAGAGTGAGAGCTCTTGGTAGCTGGACTATCCTCAGAGAGGTCCACTTAACATAGGTCATTTCATGTCTATGTTTCTGATTGCTCACAGCTCATGCTGCCTGCCGGCAGGGCCTTAAAGAACCCAGCACCCTTGAGGGCTGCACTGCAGCCCTGACAGATGGGGAGCTGCTTCCCAAGCTCAGCATCCCAGCAACAGCACACGGGGCTGCTTCCTGAGATAGAGAGGAAGAGAAACATCTGATGAGTTGCTTCACACACCTGTCTGAATTAGGAATGACCCACAATGCAGGAGCAGCTCAATAACAGTATATGAGATGTGGTAGAAGGAGTGTATCTCAACCAGCCAGCTGGAGTGAAAAACACACCAAGGAGCAACACATAAACCAAATCCAAAATACAATCAGATAGCCCAAATTAATGACATAAAGAGCACACCAAGAGCAACAAGTTGAGGAAATCCAGGAGACTCCACCACTGAACTCCACACATCTCCTACCACAGAAGGGCACTCCACAAAGGCAGGGAGTCATAGCAGATTAATCCAGGAAACAGAAACAAGCAACGACAGACACCCAAAATGAGGAGAAAAAGAAACAGTCCCCCACCAAAAGGAAAGGAGGAATCACCCGAAAGACTGCTAAATGAAACCAAAACAAGCAAACTGTAAGACATGGAATTCAAAGAAATAGTTATAAGAAAGCTCAATAAGCTCAATGAGCCCAAAGAAAACTATAAAGAACTCCAGGGCAACTATAAGGAACTTACTGAAAATTACACCAGCATTAAAAAGGACATAGAAATCATCAGTAAGAAACAGGAGAAAATGAAGAATACTCTGAACTGAAGAACACAAGGAAGGAATTCAAAGCAGGTTAGACGAAGCAGAGGACCAGATCAGCAAATTGGAGAACAACAGGGAAAAAAATAACCAGATATTGCAAAAGATGAAAAAAAAAAAAAAAAAAAAACTGAAAAAGAATGAAGAGGTTTTTTTTTTCTTTTAAGATTTTGTTTCATTATTTTTAGAAAGAGGGAAAGGGAGAGAGGCAGAGAGGGAGAGACACATCAATGTATGGTTGCTTTTCACCTGCCTCCAGCCACAGACCTGACTGGAGACCTGACTTGCAACCTGGTTATGTGCCCTGGCTGGGGAATTGAACCTGCGACGTTTGGGTTCGCAGTCTGGCACCTTACCCGCTGTGCTACCAGCCAGGGCCTGAAGAGGTTTTAAGAGAGATACAGGACAATATGAAACATAACAATATCCATATCATAAGGATGCCAGAAGGAGAAGAGAAGCAAAGGGAAAAAAACCTGTTTGAAAAATAATGACAGAAAACTTCCCTAAATTGATGAGCAAAAATGTCACTCAAGTTTAGGAAGCACAGAGGGTCCCAATAAAGATGAACCCAAACAGGCCCACTCCAAGACACATCATAATTAAAATGGCAAATTTCAAAGACAAGGGGAGAATCCTAAAAGCATCAAGAAAGAAACAACTAATAACATATAAGGGGCTCTGATAAGGTTATCAAATGATTTCTCAACAGAAACAATACAAGCCAGAAGGGAATGGCAAAAAATACTCTAAGTAATGAAAAACAAGGCCTGTAAACAAGACTACTCTACCCAGCAAGGCTCTCATTCAAAATAGAAGGTGAAATAAGGAGTTTTCCAGATACAATAGGACTAAAAGAATACACCTCCACTAAACCAGCATTGCAAGAGATGCTAAAAGGCCTGCTTTAAAAAGATGAAGAAACAGAGACAGAGAGGAATATAGGAGCAAAGGGGGAAAATGTCAATGAAGAAGTACCGCTCAATAATAACCTTAAATGTAAATGTATTAAATGTACCAATCAAAAGATAGAGGGTAGCTGAATGGATAAGAAAACATGACCCACATATATGCTGTCCTTTGAAGTCTGCCCTGTGACTTAAGCTTCCTTGACTTGTATATTGCACTCACAGTTGATGTGAAACCTTAACCCACATGTAATCTTACCCTCCCTAAATTCTATGGGCCACCTGGAGTTCTTGGAGTCACCCTGTCTAACAAATCATAGCCTGAAGCAGATGGTCACATTCCTTCTATTATCTAAACTCAACAACTCCCTTTCTTTTGAATATTTTTCTGTGGTAATGATTTGTGGTGTGTATATGCATTCCTAACCTTGTGTAATGAATAAATACCTTTGGTGGTGGGCCATTGAGGCCTTTGTCAAACAGACATTGGTCAATCTTTTCTCCCCTAGCATGAGCTGCCTGGGAAGGTTCTTTTCATCTGTGGCACCAGGGGATCTCTGCAGGTCGGGGGTCCCCCACACAATCCTTCTCAACCTATTCCAAAATATCCAAGAAGAGGAAGGACTCCCTCTTTCATAAGTCCAATATTCTAACCCCCAAACCAGGTCAAGACACAACTAAGAAAGAAAACTACAAGCCAATATCTCTGATGAATGTAGATGCTAAACCTCTCAACAAAATATTGGCAAACCAGATCCAGTAATACATTAAAAAGATTATATACTATGATCAAGTGGGAGTTATCCCAGGGATATAAGGATGGTACAACATTTGCAAATCAATAAACATAATATACCACATAAACAAAATGAAAGATAAAAATCATATCAATAGATGCTGGAAAAGCATTTGATAAAGTACAGCAACCACTTATAATAAAAATGCTCAGCAAAATGGGAATAGAGGGAGCATACCTCAACATAATCAAGACCATATATGAGAAACCTGTTGCCAACATTATACTCAAGGGGCAAAAACTAAAAGCTTTCCCCCTAAGATCAGGAACAAGACAAGGCTGCCCACTCTCTCCACTTCTGTTCATTGTTTTGGAAGTTCTAGCCATAGTGATCAGGCAAGAAAAATGAATCAAAGGCATCCAAATTGGAAAGGAGGAAGTAAAACTGTCATTACTTGCAGATGACATGATAGTGTATATAGAAAACCTGATGGTGTCCACCAAAAACCTACTTGACCTAATAATCAAATTTAGCAAAATAGCTGGATATAAAGTCAATATACAGAAGTCAAAGGCACTCATGTATAACAACAATGAAACATCTGAGATAGAAGCTGGAAAACAAATCCCATTTACCATAACAACAAGAAAAATAAAATACTTAGGAATAAACTTAACCAAGAAGGTAAAAGACCTGTACTTGGAAAACTACAGAACGCTGAAGAAAGAAATGAAGGAAGATACAAATAAATGCAAACATATATCATGTTCATGAATGGGAAGAATTAACATCATTAAAAAGGCCATACTACCCAAAGCAATTTATAGATTCAATGCAATCCCAATTAAAATACCAATGACATATTTCACAGATCTAGACAATATACTTCAAAAATTTATATGGAGCCAAAAAATGACCACAAATAGCCACAGCAATCTTGAGAAAGAAGAACAAAGTAGGCAGAATTATAATACCAGATATCAAGCCATACTACAAGGCCACTGTAATCAAAACAGTCTGGTACTGGCATAAGAATAGACATATACTGTAGATCAATGAAACAGAATAGAGAGCCCAGAAATAAACCCAGGACTCTATGGTCAATTAATATTTGACAAAGGGGGAAGGACATAAAATGGAGTGCAAATAGCCTCTTCATTTTAGTGTGAAAGAATCACTTTAGCATTTTTTTGGAGGGCAGGTCTACTAGTAGCAAACACTTTCAGCTTTTTAAAAATTATTACCAGAAGATATATTTATTGATTTTTTTTTGAGAGAGAGAAGAGAATAGAAGAGAGAGAGCCATTAATATGAGAGAGAAACTTTGATTCATTGCCTCCATTACTCGCCTGACTGGGGATCAAACATTCAACTTAGGTATGCATCCTGACTGGGCTTTGAGTCTGACACCTTTTGATGTATGATGCTCCAAACAACTGAGCCACATGGCCAGGGATCGATCCTTTAGCTTTTGTTTATCTGAGACTGTCTTAATTTTAGCTTCATTTTTAAAACATAGTTGTGGTTAAGGGCTTTTATTTCTTCAGTCCTTTAAAAAGTCATCCCATTAACTTTGTCGGGGAGTGGGTGGGTGGGGAAGGGGACAGAGGGGAATAAAAAGGGGATGGGTGTAATACAACAACAATAAAATTAAATTAAAAAAAATAAATAATAAAAAGTCATCCCAATGCCTTCTGGCCTCCATGGCTTCTAATGAGGAATTAACTGTTAATATTTAAAAGAATAGCCTATATGTAAAATGTTACTTCTCTCTTGCAGCTTTCAAGACTCTATGCCTTTGATTTTCAAAAGCTTGATTATAATGTGCCTCAGAGTCAATCAATCTTATTTTATATATGAAGTTTATAATACATGGAGTTTGTCGAGCCTCTTGGATGTGAAGACTCATATCTTTTTTAAAATATGGGAAGTTTTCAACCATTTATTTCTTCAAATATTATTTCTGCTCCTTCTTCTTTTCCCCTTCCTTCTGTAACTTATATTATGTGTATGATGGCATGCTTTATGGCTTCCCATGGGTCTCTGAAGCTGTGTACTGCTCTGTATTGCTATTTCTTTTTTGTTTCATATGCTCTGCCTCACCTTCTCTGGCTTATTTTAAATTAATTGCATATTTAAAAAAATCTATTTTATATTCGTTTTCCTGGGTTCTCTGTGTTATTTTTTAATGATCACTTTAGTGTTTCCAATATCCATCTTTAAATTATGATTGTCCACCTTCAAGTTACATTGCACTACTTCTCATATAGTACCCTTATAATCATATAATTCTATTTCTTTCTTATTTTTTTTGTGCTATTTTTGTCATACATATTTATTTTTACACAGTATATACCCCAAATACATGGTTATTGTTTTTGTTTCCATTCAATTATCTTTTAAAGAAAGTAATGAACAAGAAAACATATTTTCTATTGACCATTTTTGATATTCTTCATTTCTGGTTTGAATCCAAGTTTTCACCAGATATTATTTTCCTTTGGCCCTAATATTTCATGTAGTGCCAATACTCCAAATATGAATTATTTCAGCTTTTGTTTGCCTGTAGACATCACGATTTCAACTTCATTTTTTTGCTAGACATTTTTGTTGGATATAGAAGATATGGTTTTCTTCTATCATTGGTTTAATTTAAAGTTGTCATTTCATTTTATTTTCTGATCACTGTATCTGCTTCAATTCATATCCTTATTCATGTTTATGTAATTCATCAACCTTTTTTATGATGGCTTTTAATATTTTCTTTTAGTCACTTATTTTTATTTATTTGATTATGATGTGCCTTGGAGTAGTTTTCTTTATGTTAATTTGTTTAGTATTTATCGAATCACTTTAGTATGTAAGCTTAAAATTTTCATCAAATTTTGGCCATAATTTGAATTTTTTTCCTACATTTTCAAGCCCTTACCCTTTTGGACTTTAATTACATATATATTAGACCACTCAATATTGCCATGAAGGTTAATGAAATTCTGTGCATTTTCTGGTCTTTCTTTTTTTCTATACTTTAGTTTGAATAATTTCTACTGTTTTATTTTCAAGTGTATTGATCTCTTCTTCTGCAGTGTTTATTCTACTCTTAATTCCACCTACTGAGTTTTTTTCATTTTAGAGTCTGCATTTTTTGTTTTTAATTTATTCATTTTATTTCCTTATTACGTTTGTTCTAAAGTTGTTTTAGTCATTTTCTCTTCTCCTTAGCTTTCTGTTTTTCTTTACTTTCACATATTTATAACAGCTCTTCATAATTCTTTGCTAATTCTATCATTTGTAGGTCTATTTTAATTGATCCATTTTTTTTCTTTTTTCTTTTTAAAAGATTTTATTTCATTATTTTTAGAAAGAGGGGAAGGGAGAGAGGCAGAGAGGGAGAGAGACATCAATGTATGGTTGCATTTCACCTGCCTCCAGCCACAGACCTGACTGGAGATCTGGTTTGCAACTTGGTTATGTGCCCTGGCTGGGGAATTGAACCTGAGTTCTTTGGGTTCGCAGGCCGGCGCCTCATCCACTGTGCTACCAGCCAGGGCCATTTTTTTTTTTCTTATGAGTTATGTTTTCATTATTCTTGCCATGTCTAATAATTTTTGACAGGATGTCAGACATTGTAATTTTTACATTATGATATGCTGTGTTTTGCTATATTCTTTTAACATTCTTGAGCTTTGTTCAGACAATCATTTACATTACTTGCATATCAGAAGGATCTTTTCTGAGAATTCTTTAAAAGTTGTATTAGAGTGAGTTTAGAATGGGCTCTATTCTAAGCCTAGTTTACTTCTTCTATTAGTGCATGACCTTTATGGCATTCCTATTAAATTCAGATGTTTAACAAGGACTCTCCACTGTGATGGTAAAACAGAAAATTTTTATAGCCTTTTTTTTTTTTTTTTTTTTTTAAGATTTTATTTATTATTTTTAGAGAGAAGGGAAGAAAGAGAGGCACCAATGTGTGGCCGCCTCTCACCTGCCTACAGCATCAGACCTGGCTGGAGACCTGGCCTGCAACCCTGTTATGTGCCCTGGCTGGGAGTTAAACCAACAACCTTTGGGGTTCATAGATTGGCGCTTTACCCACTGTGCCACCAGCCAGGGCTTCCAGTCCTTTTTGAGTTCTGAGACTTTTTCACTCTATTGAACTTTTGTCAAATTTTCCTTGCTTCATAACCTTTCACTTTAGCCTTATGTGATTTGGTATTCATAAACAGGCTCAAGAATATCCTTATTCATATTTTTGCAGGTGTTTCTGCGCATAGAATGTGTGCACAAACTCCATTCTGGTACTCTATCCCTTAGTTTCCTTGAATTCTAAGTCTGTCTCAGACTATTATGTTCTGCTTGGGATTCCACTGTTCATGCCATAGACAAAAAATTATCTCCAGACAGAAATTCAGGCTGATTATAAAACTGTCCTCATTGGTATCTGATTTCTTAACAGTTCACAATGTTGTATAATCTGATGTCCATAACTGAAAACATTCATTTCACGTATTTTACTTAGATGGTGATAGGATAAATCTGGTCTCAGTTTCTCCATCATATTCTGAAATAAAAGTCCACTATTAGACTCTTAGATCAAACAATGTTCTCAAGGAAAAAATATAAAATGATGGTTAAAAGTACACACTTGGGAATCTAACGGCCAGAGTCTTTGTTCTAACACTAGGCAAATGACTTTGGGTAAATGAGAGAACTCTAAATCCCACTTTTCTCAACTGTAACAGAAGTATAACATTATCTACCTGTAGAATTATTCCAAGAATTTAATTAGGTAATAGATATCATGAACTTAGCACAGTGCTTGCCACATATAAAATCCTCAGAAACATTATTACTATTGTTTGATGTTAAATTTATTTTAAAAACCATTTAGATTAATTTTCTATTTATGCTGGGACAATTTACCACAAACTTAATAGCTTAAAACAACACAAATTTATTATCTTGTAGTAATGGAATTCAGAACTCTAAAATGGATTTTAACTCTAAAATAGACTAAAATAAAGATATTGTCAGGATTGCATTTTTCTGAAGTCTCTAGAAAGCAATCCATTTCCTTGCCTTTTCTATTTTCCCACATTCCCTGGCATGTGTTGACCTTCCATCTTGAAAGCCAGCAATAAAAGGTTGAGTCCTTACATCCTATCATCCAACATTATTTCTTTTTGTTGTTACATCTTCTCTCTGACTCTCCTGTCTCTTCTTTCACATATAAAAACCCTTGTTATTCCATTGGGCTCACCCAGATATTTCAGTGTAGTTTCCCCATTTTAAGATCCTTTATATATATATATTTAAAGATTTTACTTACTTTTAGAGAGAGGGGAAGGGAGAGTCATCAATGTATGGTTGCCTTTCACCTGCCTTCAGCTACGGACCTGGCTGGAGACCTGGTTTGCAACCAGATTATGTGCCCTGGCTGGGAATAGAACCGGTAACCTTTGGGTTTGCAGGCTGGTGCGTTATCCACTGTGCCACCAGCTGGGGCTAAAGATCCTTAATTTTAATTACATCTGCAAAGTTCCCTTAGCCATGTAAAGTAACATTTTTAGGTTCTGGATATTAGAATGTGTACATGTTTGGAGAGCATAATTCTACCTACCACTCTCCTATCAGTGGTTCTTAAGAATTCACATTCACTTAATTTGCCAAATACATCCACCCTATCCCAACATCCCTAAAGTTAACCAACTTTTGCAGTATTAACTCAAATCTAAAATCTCATCTAAGTTTCACCACCTCCAAAGTCCCAAACCTGATTATCTAAATTAACTAAATCAGGTATGGATGGATTTTTGGATATGATTCATTCTAGAGAAAAAGTGTCTCTTCAGTTGTGTTTCTATGAAATAAGTAAACAATTTATTCTTATTTACTTCCAAATTAGGATAATCATAGGCACCTAGATACACAGGAATACATACTTTCTCTTTTAAAAAGGGTGAAAATGGAACATATCCTAAACAATTTTAAAAACCAACCAGGCAAACATCAAGGCTTAGGAATAATCCTCCGTAGTCCACAGTTCTGCCTCTGGGCTCGTGGCTGTGTCCTCTGGGTTTGCATCTCTGCCACTGGAACCATCCCTTCTCTTACTGGAAAGGTAGCACATATTTGCAGCTGAATAGTTTTTTCAGCATGACAGTTTTCTTCCATTTTCACACTTTCTTTGTCCCGTTTAGTCCAAGCTGGCAGCATTTCAGTTGGCACGGCATTCTCAAGAACCTTGTATGTCTCTCCCATGTATATCATGGACTTTACTTTGTTATATAAAAAGGTTCTCCACAGATATTTTTTGGATAACTTCATTTCTATTCCTGGCTCCTGCTGAGATCACTGAGGGGAATCATAAATCAAAGGGATTCATAGGTTCTTTTGAGTGACTAAATACTCTGATATTTTGATCCATCCAAGACCCTAGCCAAAGGTCGTCTAGCCACATCCTTAGATTTCTTTTTAGATCACACTTTCCAGACACTGAATCTTCTAATTTTACCATCTTTTGCAATCTGGATAGACTGAGAATTTCTCAAGTTATCAAGTCTTAGTTCCTTTTTGTTTAACAGTTCTTTCCTCAATCTATTTCTTTCTCCTAGCATTTATTGTTGCAGCAAAAAAAGAAAAAAATTACTCACCCCTTTAAAACATTTCTTGAAAATCTCCTCAGATAAGTATTCAAGCTCATGATTTACAAATTTATCTTTCCAAATAACCACAAGACAAAATTCATCTAAGTTTCCTGCCACTGTAGCAAGAATCCTTCTTCCTCCAGTTGTCAATAACATATTCCCTATTTCTATCTGAGCCCTTACTAGGAGACTAATTAACACCCATATTTTCCACTAACTGTCTGTTCAAAGCAATTTAGACTTTTTCTATCATGCTCTTCAAAAGTCTTCTGGCCTATAGCCATATCCAATATCAAAGCCACGTCCACATTTTCTGATTTTGTGATATCAACACCCTACTTCTGGTACCAAAATTTGTGTTAATTGCCACTGTAACAAATTACAACAAGTGCTGTTGTAATTAATCACGACAAACTTAGTGGATTTAAACAACACATATTTATAATCTTTGGAAGTCAAAAGTCCAAAATAGGTTTCATATGGCTAAAGTAAAGGTGTCATCAGGATTGCAGTCCTTCTGGAGGCTCCAGGGGACAATCCATTTCCTTGTCCTTTCTTGTCTTACAGAGGCTGCCAATGTTTCCTGGCTCATGTTCCCTTTTCATGTTCACAGCCAGCCTGTGGTAGGTAGGCTGAGTCTTCATATCACATCACTCCAACCTTCCTTCTGTCATCATGTCTTCTCTGGTTTTCTTTTGCCTCCGTCTTTCACTTATAAGGGCTCTTGTAATTATATTAAGTCCACCCAAATAATCCAGAATGACCTCCCCATCTCAAGACCCTTAACTTCATCGCATCTCTAAAGTCTCTTTTGCAACATGGAGTGACAAAGTTAGAAGTTCTATGGATTAGGATATGGACATCTTTGGGGGACATCATTCAGCCTACCACATCATTGTATAAGCATTGTTGTATATCCTCCTACCTCCTTCCCACCTATTAAATCACTCAATAACTCCATGCAAAGACAATTATTTATTTATTCATTCTTTCAGTTACATTCAGTATTATTTTGTATTGGTTTCAGATATATAGCATAGTGGTTAGAAAAGATTATTTTCAACAGAAAAGCCACATATGGACAAAAAGAGCAGCTATTTGTCTTTAAAAAGAGTTTACCTCTATAATCTCAGTTTACTTATCAGGGAAAATAATTAGAAAGTCTCTTAGAGCCTTCTATCTCTACAATTTAATAAATCTAATGCACCCTAAAGTTTGATGAAAGCAGGACATGAAATGTGCTCATTGTAAAGTAGATTCAAGGCTTATGATCCATACCCTCCTGTAGGTTTTCAAGGAAGTTCAGGTCTTTGGATAAAAGAGACCTACAGCTGCTTTTGCAACCAGAAAATAACTGTGCAAATCTAATTACACATCAAATAATATAACCTAAACAGAACAAAGCAGGCAATTGGGGAAAGACCTAGAAATTAGAGAGGAGAGATGAAAAAAGAGGGCTGGCTTAGGCTCTGTGTTCAGGAGGGTTACCTCCTACCAGTTTTCCAAGGGGATCCAGCTAAGGTGCAGGTAAAAGCCCCTCATCAAACACTTGCAAAGCTCTTCCCTAAGGTTATGCAATGGAAAAATAGGCAGACAATGACACACAGAGCCTCAGCTATGTGTGGGAGCCACTGAAACAAACTCTCAAGGAGAAAGGTGGATTGCAACAGCTTCCACCAATGGTGCTATGGCAGCATACAAATTAGGTATAGGGTGGAGGCAGAAGTCTTAGTCAAAAGCATTGTCAATGATCAACAAAATGCCTTCAGGTTACTACTAGTTCAGCATACGTGACAGGATGGGAGAAGATGACTTCTCTGCTGGGACTTTGTCAGCTATCCCGGTGCCATACCAAGAAACAGTTTGTTTTGGCAAGAAAGTCAGAAAAGTTTTCATTCTTGATCTGACCCATTACCAGAGACTTTTCACCATCCCTCTGGCTTAAAGCTAATAAGGGGTAACAGGTTGCATGATGAAAGAAGTAGGGAATATGCCAGCCACACTTCATATTGAGTTTAATGAGGAAGCATAACTCATTTTTCCAGAGTTAGGTCAGAAACCATGAGGGAACACAGGTAGAGCAGAGCTAAGCAATGGATCATTAGAGAAATAGATCATTAGAGATAGGATCCATTGTTTGTCTAGAATAATTTGAACAGCACTGCTGAAAACAAATTTCCATGTGGAAGGAGAAGAAAACCTTCCACTATCATAATGAAGAGAGACAAGGTTATAGAAGAAATGTTTTGATGTTTATTCCCATTGTAAGATTAGAGAAAATTCTCCTTACAAATGTTTTGGTATGTATGTCACTCACATACTATTACAGTCAAATTACTGGAACATGTGATTAAAATAATTTTCTTTCAGGTAGTTCTGATCTTTAGCATGTGGGCACTGGATCAGTAGGTTGTCTGGGCCATAAGTTCACCGAGGAATTTGGTGACAGTGAATATTGACAACTTTTGATGGGGTTTTGATACAAAGATGAGCAGAGAAACAAAGAGGTAGCTGGAAGAGATGTGTAGTCATGTGAAATCAGTGTGATAACTGAATATAAAATACAATACTTTGGGAGTACAGCCCTGGCTGATAGCACAGTGGATAAGGTGCCGACCTGCGAGCCCAGGGGTCACAGGTTCGATTCCCCAGCCGGGGCACGTGACAAGGTTGCAAACCAGGTCTCCAGTCAGGTCTGTGGCTGGAGGCAGGTGAAACGCAACCATGCATTGATGTCTCTCTCCCTCTCTGCCTCTCTCCCTTCCCCTCTTTCTAAAAATAATGAAATAAAAATCTTTAAAAAAAAAAAACTTTGGGAGTACATAAGAAGTTTACTTGCAGTAGATGTTGGGATAGAGTTTAAAGGAAGGTCCAAGAGCTCATAATAATAGCAAACAAGAAGATTTTTTAAATGAGGGCTGTGTTTGAAGGTACATAAGTGTGACACAAACTGCAAGTAATTTGGAATGGCTGAAAAAAAAAGGCAAATTGGGAGGATCTTAGGCTAAAGGATAGTCAGGCTCACATGTTGATGTGAATTTTATTTTTTGAGCGAAGGAGAACTTTTGAAATGTTTTAAGTAGGGTAGTGAGGTGATGAGATCTTCGTTTTCCAAAGAGAAGCCTGGAAGTTGCTTGGAAGATGGAATGTAGTGGGGACAGAACTGCACCAGAGCAATGGGAAATTGCAACATTGTTAGTCATGAAAACTGATAAAGGACTGAATTTAGGCAAATGGCAGTGACATTAGAAGGAACACACGCATGATGTGAAGAAGGTGGGATCTATAAGATTCTGTGTCTGTGGAGGTCAAAGAATGGGGTGTACAAGGCAGAAACATAGTAGGACTCTCACTTCTTCCTTTAGGCATTAGATACATGGTGGGTTATTAGCAGTGCTAAGGATTATAGGAATAATAGAGGGGGGAAAAAAAGAGAGAAAGAAATCATGGACACAGACAAGAGTGTGGTGATTGCTGGGAGTGGGATGGAAGTGGAAGAGAGGGGAATAGATGGTAATGGAAAAAATACAACAAAAAAGAAATGCTATTTTAGTTTTGGGTATGTTGGATTTAACAGATATGTGGAAATTTTAAGTTGAGAAATCTAGTAGACATTATGAGTTTGTAATGCCAAATGTGAGTTTGGGCTGGAGATACAGATTTGTGAATCATGAAACATAAATGTTGGCTCAGTCATGGATTTGGATGAAGTCATTCAGAAAGAGGGTGTAGAGCAAAAGTTCCTACTGCAACATTCAGCTGTATGTAACTAGAGCAAAACATCCAACTGTGCTGACTGGTCTGACTTTAAATCTATGACTACATATTTGAAGTCATCTTTCCATGGCAATGCAGCAATCTTATTTCTCAAACTTCTAACTCTTCATCGCTCTTCACACTTAGCTGAAGACTTTACAACTAATTAACTGAGGAACCAGGAATAATTGTAAGAGGACTACTTCACATACTCACTGTCAAATCTACCAGTTACTTGATAGGTGTACATACTCTCTGCTTTTATTCCTATGGCAACAGGTACACTGTTCCAGCTCCTATCTAACTCTAGTTAGGTCCAGGGGATCTTGTCCCCTCTCTTCTATTCAAGGACTTTGCTTCTCTGGTCATCCCCTTTGTCTTTTGCATCTCAGCTTTGCTTTTTACTCATCATACCCATTCTCATGCTGTGATATGTTTCAGCTGTAAAAGGCCTCTTGCGAACCCACATTTCCTCTATCCTTCCCCCATGTCTTTGTTCTCCTTTATAGCAGTTCTCTTGAAAAGGTCGTCTATAATCATTCTCTCACCTCCTGTTATTTCTGGAACACATTCCAGTCAGGCTCTTGTCCTCTGATTCCACTAAAACCAATCTTATGGTTGGCAAAGATCCCTGTCTTGTCAGATTCAATAAATAATTCTTAAACTTCATCTTAGTCATCTTCTCAGCAGTATGTGACATAGTTCATTACTCCCTTTTCCTTGATACACTTTTTAAAAAAATTGTTGTTGGGTTCCAGAACCTCATATTTTCCTGGTTTTCTTATTTCACCTGCTGCTTTCTCTCAGTTTCTTCACTGGATCTGTTGTTTTCACTGAAACTGAAAGGGTGAAATGTCCCAGAGCCGAGTCCTCAGCTTTCTCCTCTCTGTTTGCTCCCCTCCCTAGGTGATCTCATCGGGAGTCATGGTTTTAAATAGCATCTGGTCAAATGTCTGTCTCAGAGAGGTCGTTCTTCTCCATGACTCTCCTACTCTGCTTTGTTTTTCTTCATGGCAATTGTCTGTTTTGTCCTCTGTTATATCCTCAGCAACTAAAACATTAGAACAGTGCCTGGGACACAATAGACTTTAAAAATATACTCAGCCCTGATTGGTGGCTCAGTGGATAGGTGCCTGTGAACTTGAAGGTTGCTGGTTTGATTCTCAGCCAGGGCACATAACTAGGTTGCAAGCCAGGTCTCCAGCCAGCTCTATGGCTGGAGGCAGGTGAAAGCAACCATACATTGATGTTTCTCTCCCTCTCTCCCTCTCTACCTCTCTCCCTTCCCCTCTCTCTGGAAATAATAGATAAAATCTTTAAATGTATATATACTCAATAAATATATGTTATGGAGAGACTTCCATAGCTTTAAATTTTTTTTTTCGTTAATAAAAATTTATTTGAGCCAAAAAGAAGATATACCTGGAAGCGAGATCTTAACAGACTGAAAAAAATGCTTCCTTTCTTTCTTATTCTTAACTCATCAAAGGGAAACCATTAGTCTCTAGAGTGGAAAGATATGAGCCAAGAAAACACACCTGGGAAATACAGATATTTAAGAGGCATGCAAGAAAAAGGTTCCTGACAAGGAAGCTAAGAATTAATAAAGAGAAAGAAAAGGGGAGAGGAATCTATGAGGCCAACGTAAGCAAAATTTCAACCTAAAGAGTTAAGGTAAAGGCAGGCAAGAATTAAGGTTGGGAAAGGAAAGAACAAGGATGATTTCATAGGTAAATTATAAACTTTTGTTATTTTTGAGCTGTCAAAAGAGAAACAAAACAAAAAGGGTGAAATCCCAGCCTAGCTGATGGGACTCTGGAGGGAGAGGTGGTGCTGGAGGTCAGTGGTGGCAGTGGGAGGTACAAGTGAGGTGCTGCTGTAACAAGTATCTGCTTGGAAGCGGCTTTGGAACTGGGTAACAGGTAGAGACTGGAAGGGTTTTGAGGTGCATGTAGGAAATGTAAACATTAAGGGAAATTCTGGTAAGAGTTCAGACAGAGAAAAGGAGAGCTGGAAAGAAAGCCTCCATCTTTTTAGAAAATACCTAAGTACCATGAACATATGTTGGTAGAAATGAGCATAGTAAGGGCCATTATGGTGAGCTGTCAAATGGAAATGAGTAAAGTGTTACAGGAAATTGCAAGAAAGGCAATCCTTGTTATAAAGTGGCAAACAAACAAACAACAACAAAACTGGCTGAGTTGTATGCATGTTCCAGTGTTTTATGAAAGGTAAAACTCAGAAGCAGTGAAACTGGCTATTTGGCTGAGGGGATTTCTAAGCAAAGTGGTTTAAAAAGTGGTTTGGTTACAGTAAAGGGAGAAAAGAGATGAAGTGAATAAGGAATTGTTAAACAATTGCACAACCAGAACTTACAGGTTTGGAAAATGTCAGGCTATCCATTCTGCAAAACATGAGAAATAAGGTTATGCTGTTTAATTCATCAGTCTATGGGATCGTGTTAGAGCACTCCAAGCAAAGACAGATTTGGGGAGCCAGTTAACACCTGGAGAGGTGCAGTGTGTGCCGCAGGGCATGCTGGCTGACCGCCCCCCACAGCCCCCGCCCTGGCCCATACAGCTCAGGGTTTTGCTCTAAATCAAAATGGTCTTCGAACCGGTTCTTCAAAGGGTGGATCTCTCACTTGGCTCTTGCTAGGTCATTAATTGTCAGGGTAGTTCATTTTCTCATTTCCAGAGGGGAGGAAGGTCTTCTTGGATGAAGGAGGTACAGCCTGAGTGAAAACCTGCTTGGCCTGGAAATTACCACTTTCTCTGCCTGACCCAGATAGGAGAGCTCACATTCCTGCCTCAAAGGGAGGTTGTTTAAGCATAAAAATGTGGAAATGGGCAAGCAATTCAAGAGCCTCAGGGTACAGCAGAGGTGCCAAGGCTACCCAGAGGTGGGAGTTTATAAGAGGCTAAAAGACATCCTGAGGACAAGTTTACACAAGAACGCTCAGGAAGGGACATAAAAGGAGGTGAGGCAAGAAACCTCAAGATTAACTTGGCATCTTGCAAATAAACCTTTTTGTGAAAATCTTTAACCCAGGGGCTGTCCAAAAGCCTTCCTGTGCCGTCCTCCACTGCTTGCACTTGCCTCAAACCTGCTTCCGCATGGGCTGTGCAACATGAACCAGGTACATGCTAAACTGTGGCAGCATTTGCTGTACATCATTTCTTGCTTTGGTACTTCCCCCCAGGTAGGAAGGGGGACTCTCATGAGCAGGTGCAGGGATGGTGAATTCGGAGGTCTGGCCCTTCCAGGTAATGTGTTGCGGAGAGAAGTAGAGTGATTTCCTTTCTTCAGACATTCTCCGATCTCCACCCCATCACAAACAATTTTGGAGGCTCTGTTGAAAAACCAGATCAAATGTTCACTTCTGTATTTTACTTGTCTATTGACATATGTAAAGCTTCTAAGGAAAGTGATACCTTTGAAAGAAAGGTGTGAGTTAGTAAATCTACTCAGCTATTGGTCCTTAATTCTTGCTAAACTTTCCACTAAATCAGCTGAGGATTCTAACCTCTCTTAAACACTAAATTTGTTTAAAAAGCATTAATAAGTTCATATTCCTAAAACCTGCAAGAGATTGTGCTTTTACTAAAAGAGGATTTTTATTTAACCTTTTTGAGGCATCTGCAAAACTCTAAACAAAGAAGTATGTTTCACTGTCTGGGCTCCAAAGATGAAGCTAGAAACTTTAACATTACTATAAATGTGGTTTTTATCAATGTACCAATATTTTGTCCATATGGCTTGTTATTTTTTGAAGGTATTAACTATTAATGCACCTTAGTTTATTAATGCACTTACTGACAAAATTTATGTGGACAGTGTCTTCTAATGTGAAGGATAAACATAGTCTAAGAACTAATACCTAGCAAGCACATTTAAAGTGAGAATATTTGGATAATCTTGTAATATCTAAAAGAATGGTGTGCTTGCAGAATTTCTTCTTGTCACCTAATTGACACATTCTAATTGAACTAAAAAGATTTACTGTTAGATACCATACAAAATAATGGAGACAATGTGAATTCCAGAGGGCTGAGGATTATGTTACATGTGCAAGAAATCTGCTTGTAAACATGATTTTTGCAGGAAATATATCAGTCAAAATAAAAAGCTATTCCTACCAAGTAGTATGATCCTCTTAATTCCTCATTCTCTAAAGGTGGTCTCTGGACCAGCAGTGTCAGCTTCTGTTTACACATGCAGATTCTCTGGCCCTACCTAGACCTAGTATGAAATTATCATTTTTGCAGGTAAAAAAAGGTCAGTTATTGGCTATCCAAATAATTAAAACTAATATTTTCTATCAAGAACTAACCAAAACAGGAAAGTGTGATATATATCAATTTATTCCTCCTCCATCCCTAAAACTGAGGTGTTTTTAGTTTATATGATGGTTTCCCTCTCTGTAAAGCCAAATTCTCCTCCTGTGGTCTTAATTCAAAATATGTTCAGTCATTCAAAAAGTATTTTTTTAGAAGTTGAAAACAAGATACACCCCATACCTGATCTCATGGTTCTTACAGTCCATTACAGTAATAAACAGGCAATTTTGTTATAGCTAAATATGTTAAGGGAAGTTAGGGTGCTATGAGAGCACTGGTGTGGGGGGGACTAACTTGAACTGGGAATTCAGGAAGACTTCCTTGAAGAAGGGCCTTGAGAATAGAAAGACAATTAGGATTTAGTCAGACTAAGGGGAGGAGCAAGAGTGGTAGGGGCAGATGAGGAACATGATCAAAGCTAAAAGGGAAACTGACTGTTTTTGATGAACTACATACAAAGTTGAACATGACTGGGGTCTATAACATGAGGAGCACAATATGAGTTTAGAGATGTACTATATGGAAAGATCATAATTATAAAGCCAGGTTAAAGTATTTGGAGACAATGGCCAGTTATTTAAATTTTTTTTTTTTTAGTAAATAATTGTATTTTATTTATTTATTTGGTTTTTCCTTACATATATTCTATTAATTTTGCTAGTGCAGTTGTCCCAATTTCCCCTTTTTGCCCTCTCCACCCAGTACCCCATTTCCTCCGGCAATGCCTCCCTTAGTTCATGTCCATGTGTCATGCATATAAGTTCTTTGGCTCCTTCATTTCCTTTATTCTTCTTAATATCCCCTTGTCTATTCTGTAACCTCCAATGTGTACTTCTTTTTTAAACCCATGCATATTTTTACACATATTTAAAGTACATACTGGATTTTGAAGAGTTAATACAGAAAATTTAAAATATGCCAATAACTTACATAATTATTACATGTTGAATGATAGTATTTTAGATATACTGTAGCAAGATTAAGCAGTTTTTTTCTTCTTCAATACTTATTTTACTCTGGAATGCTATTTTTGTGAAATATATCACAGAAATGGTGTATTGCAGAACTCATTTTTCTGAAAATTGTCCTAGAGATAGTGCCAAACCCATAGTAAAAAATGAATTTGGTTTTTGAGTCAGATCCTCCCCCCTCCAATAATACATCTCAACTTTATTTTAAGCTACTGGAAGTACAACTTATTCTTTTTGGAGTTTTCCATCTTAAATGGTAGATTTATTTATTTATTTATTTATTTATTTATTTATTTCGGCTGTGCACAGGTCTTACTTCTTTCAATACCCTCTGTTTTTCTTCTACATGTGTTTTACAAGTTGAAGCCTTCAGAAATAATGGCACTTGCAGTGCTCAGTCGGTCCCCAGAGTAGAAATTACTTTGTCTCCTAAGTTGAGGTAAAAAATAAAAATCCCTAGGATTTAAATAACTTTGTAGAATAGTATTTTAGCTATTTTTTGAACTTGTGGTTGACTTTCTATGTGGCCTTAAACTAACCCCTGAACTATTTAAGAGTCTGTTGAGGTAGAGATTAGGTATGTTCACATTTCAATAATAAAGTTTACTATAGCATTAATTCCTTTTCCCAAGTATCCCCAGTTTGGGGGCCTTCACAACTGGAAATGTATATTTCCATGATTTAGTTGAAAGGAATCTCATCTAATTTACATGCTAATATGAGAACATATGCTATCTATGTATGCCAATCATACAGTTTAGTAGTTTGCAACTTCCATCCAAATTGGTCTTCATTCTCAGCATCTTTTCTAACCTAAAGATTGACTGATTTCACAACACACCCATAACAAGTTGGTTGCTATTTAAAACATAAGTTGCTAACAAAATTTATATATTACACACCCACAAATAAGCACATGTTTTGTAATAGTGAATAAGAAAGATAGCATGCATTCTATGTAATATACATCCACATTTTCTTACTTTTTTTTTCTTCCTTAACTGCATTAGATTTTTCTGAGTTATTGCAAGTAACCTGATTTTCCCATATTGTGAAATTATCCCAATCTAAGAAAACTTAACCTGCAGTAATGCAAATGCAAGTAATATACAAAATTGTACCTTATTTAGTAAAATCTATTTATAACAAGATCACTTTAAAGCATTCATAAGTTAAAGTTGGTTCTTATCCATTCAGCTGCCCTATATCTGTTGATTGGTGCATTTAATCCATTTACCTCTGTACTTGTGTTACTGTCTGTCTCTCTGTTTCTTCATCTTCTTGAAGCAGACCCTTTTGCATCTCTTGCAATGCTGGTTTGGTGGAGATGTGTTTTTTTAGACTTTTGTCTGGAAAGCTCCTTATTTCACCTTCCATTTTGAATGAGAGCCTTGCTGGGCAGAGTATTTTTGGTTGCAGGCCTTTGTTTTTCATTGCTTGAAATATTTTTTGCCATTCCCTTCTGGCCTGTTGTGTTTCTGTTGAGAAATCAGCTGATAACCTTATGGGAGCTCCCCTGTATGTTATTAGCTGTTTCTCTGTTGCTGCTTTTAGGATTCTCTCCTTGTCTTTGAAATTTGCCAATTTCATTATGATGTGTCTTGGAATGGGCCTGTTTGGGTCATCTTCCTTGGTACCCTCTATGCTTCCTGAGTTTGCTTGACATTTTCTCTCCTCAAGTTACGGACATTTTCTGTTATTACTTTTTTAAAGAGCTTTTCTATCCCTTGCTCCTCCTCTTCTCCTTCTGGTATCCCAATGATACGGATGTTATTATGTTTCATGTTGTCCTGAAGCTCTCTTAAAACCTCTTCATTCTTTTTCAGTCTTTTTTCATTTTGTTGCACTGCTTGGGAATTATTTTCTACATTGACCTCCAGTTTACTGATCCGACCCTCTGCTTTTTCTAGTGTGCTTTTGATTCCTTCTACTGTGTTCTTCAATTCAGAAATGGTATTCTTCATTTCCTCCTGGCTCTTACTGATGATGTCTATGTCCTTTTTAATGCTGGTGTAGTTCTCAGTAAGCTCTTTATAGCTTCCCTGGAGTCCTTTGTAGTTCCCCTGGAGCTGTTTGTAGTTTTCTTTGAACTCGTTGAGCTCATTGAGCTTCTCTATCATCATTATTTTGAATTCCATGTCTGATAGTGTCCTTGACTCTATTTCATTTTGCACTCTTCCTGGGGATTCCTCCTTTCCATTTGCTGAGGGTTTATTTCTTTGTCTCCCCTTTTTAGGTGGCTCTTGTTTGTTTCTGCTTCTTAGATTGGTCTGCTTTGACTTAGTCAAAGGTCTTAGTGGTGTGACCTTCTTTTTGAATGGTTTTTAAAGGGAACAAGATGTAGTGTGATTAGATTTGAAATTTTAGTAAAACCACTTTGGAGACTATTGTAGTAATAGTGGAAATAGAAAAACAGTCACTTAAAATAGGCAATGGCAGTGGAAATAGAGAGTTACTTGAGAATCTTTTGAAGAGGTAAAACCAGTAAGCCTGATGATTAGCTGTGAGAGAAGGAATGTATTTATTTAATTATAAAAGAACTTAATCATTGTATTAGTTTCAGGTATACAGCATAGTGATTAGACAATCATATACTTTACAAAGTGACCTCCCCCCATTCCCTCCTCGATATTCCCAGTACCCACCTGGCACCATACATAGTTATTGAAGTATTATTCACTATATTCCTTACACTATACTTTACATCCCATGATGGTTTTGTAATTACCAACTCGTAATTCTTTTTTTAAAATATTTTATTTATTATTTTTAGAGATAGGGTAAGAGAGAGAGGCAGAGAGGGAGAGAGACATCAATGTGTGGTTGTCTTTCACCTGCCTCCAGCTACGGACCTGGCTGGAGATCTGGTTTGCAAGCTGCTTATGTGCTCTGGCTGGGGAATTGAACCAGGGACCTTTGGGTTTGCAGGCTGGCACCTTATCCACTGTCCAGTTCATAATTCTTAATTTCTTAATCCTTTCATGTCTTTCACTCAATCTCCAAGACCCTCCTACCCTTTGACAACCACCAGTCTGCTCTCTGTGTCTATGAATCCATTTCAATGTTGCTTGTCTGTTTATTTTGTTCTTTAGATTCCATATTCAGTGATATCATATGGTATTTGTCTTTGCAATAATACCCTCTAAATCCATCTATGTTGTCACAAGTGATAGCTTTCACTCTATTATTTTTTATGGTTGAGTAATATTTCATTATACATATGAGCCATAGCTTTTTTTTTTTTTTTTTTTTTTTTTAAGATTTTATTTATTATTTCCAGAGAGAGGGGAAGGGAAAGAGGCAGAGAGGGAAAGAAACATCAATGTATGGTTGCCTTTCACCTGCCTCCAGCCACAGACCTGGCTGGAGACCTGGCTTGCAACCTGCTTATGTGCCCTGGCTGGGGAATTGAACCAGCGACCTTTGGGTTCACAGACCGGCACCTTATCCACTGTGCTACCAGCCAGGGCTATGAACCATAGCTTTTTAAAAATCCATTTGTCTATTGATAGACACTTGGGTTGCTTCATATCATGGATATTGTAAATAATGCTGCAATGAACATAGGGTCCATATATTCTTTTGAATTAGAAGGAATGCACACATTTAAAGAGGATGCCCAAGTATCTGACTTTGAACAATTGGTCATTGACATTTAGAGAGGCTGGGAACTTAAGAAGAGAAGCAGGTTTGGAATGAAAGATTCTGAGCTCACTTTTGAACCTGACGAATTTGAGTTGGTTGTGGAAAGTCCAAACTGAGATGAAGGCAAAGAGTTTAAAGCTTTGTGAGTGACAGGAGACAGGTAAAAGGGGTCCTAAGAAGACAGGAGGAAGTGGGATTCAGAACATAGAAGGAGGGTTAGTCAGGAGGAGCTGGAGGAACCAATCCTGAGGGTTTGAGTTTTTATTTCATGTAACCTTAGGGAGATAGGAACAATCCTTTAGAAAACAATTATTTTATAATGATAAAAATATTCAATTGAAGGTTAGCATATTTTAGTGTGCTTCAGTTTTTTGCTTTTAAAATCAATGATATATTTAATTCCTATCTTTTATGAAAATATAGCATACGTATTGTGAATCTATTTTAGCAAATTTTAGTCAATCTGCTTATATCCTTATTTTTATCTAATTTAACTGTTTTTTTTGTGTGTGTGTATTTATGCATATAGAGATATCTAGGAAGATGCTTATATTTTTGGAATGATGGTCACTTAATTTAAAAAATGGTTATTTTTGGATTGTAAAATTTTGAGATGATTATTTTACTTTCTTCTTTATATATTTTGTATTATATAAATTTCTTTAATGAACATTATTTTTTAATTAACATATTTTACTTTAAAAAGTAAAAATTTATATCATAAAAATTTATATAAAAGCACAATAAAGAAAAATCACCTATAATTTTACCACTTAGAAATTATAATTTTGTTGCATACCCTTCCAGATTTTTTTCCTAACTATACATATATTGTAACACACACACATGCATTATTTTTAAACAGGCTGAGATCATATTGCTCACACTTTATTTTAAATGAACTTATTTAGTATACTGTGAACATCTTTAATGTCAATAAATGAAGATTCACACCATTATTTTAAATAAAATTAAACATTGCCTATTCCACAATTTATTATTACCAGTTTCCTAGAAAGAAACATTTAAAATGTCCAATATTTTTCATTATTATAAAAAAACAATCCTAGATGAATGGCAGTAATCATATATATTTGCATATATAAGATGAACTCATATAAATTTTAATTATTTATTAAGGAAGTTTCCAAAAGTAGATTTTCTGGGTTTAAATCTATACTGTTTTGGGAGGAAGGAGGAAGCAAATTATTCATGCATTTGTGCATGTATGTGTGCGTGCACATATGTATGTGTGATTGTCTCTGTGTGTGTATGTGTGTGGGTATCCAGGCACTCATCAGTGTGCTGAACCAACATTCCCTCCGAAGAGAATGAGTGAGTGCACATTTCTTGAGGTCTGAGAATATGTCTTCAAATGCCCAGCTGCAAGTGAAATAGTCTTGATTTTCATATTTTATCTTCAAAATTCATGCAGATTGTTGTACTCTAGTTTAATACACACACACACACACACACACACACACACACACACACAATGTCGTATGTATGCCTCTTGACCTTTAAGTGAAGTTGACATTCCAACAAAGTGTATCAAGAATATTCTGTTGCTCATGAAACTCTCATTACACTGCCCAATTTTTTGTTTGAAAAGCACATAAAAGGACTAAAGTAACAAAAGCTAATTGTTAGTCAATCAATAACTGTCAACCAAGCATTGGTCTAGGCTAGCATAGGGAATTACAAAGAAGTTAAGAACATAGTCCCTGCTTTTGAATGGTCTCTGCCTTTGAATGGCCTCCAATGTATTTGATTTCTCTTTAACAAACCCATCAAAAAATTACCCTTAACCTGATACATGAGTGGGCTAAGGCCTATGATGAATTTGCTGGGCAGGATGGAAAGTCCCTACTGGTATTCTTCTCATACTTCCAGGGTCTTGCCAATGCTTTTGTTTTGAATTCTGATGAACCATCATTAGCATCCGTAGCTTTTTAGACTCTGAGGAGGTGATCAGGTGCCCCACTGGCAAGAACAGTTATTGTAATAGCAATAAGAGTTTTAGGCTTTCACAAGTGGGAGAAGTATAGTAAAGGAAATTTATTGTACAGGAAATTTAATGAAGTAGACACTAAATTAACCAGGACTTCCAATTCAGTAGACTTTTTGAGACACTTGATATTGACCATTTAAAATTAAGGATAGAAAGGAAAATATCAACAGGAAAGGCTCTTACCAGGCATATAAAAGTCACAGAGCTCATTCTGTGTTGGTCTTTAACTTCTGGGTCTCCATCCCTTTTTCTTTCAGTGACCCTGATGCCAAGAACAATGTAGGTAAATGTTTGCTGAACAAATAAACCAAAGGCATTCAATTGTATTTAGCACCCTGCACTTACAAGAAGAACTATGGCATGCTCCTTAGTTTAAAGGAGACTTTAAAAAAAAAGATTTTATTTATTATTCTTAGAGAAGGGGAAGGGAGAGAGGCAGAGAGGGAGAGAGACATCAATGTATGGTTGCCTTACACCTGCCTCCAGCTACAGACCTGGCTGGAGACCTGGCTTGCAACCTGGTTATGTGCCCTGGCTGGGAATTGGACCAGCGACCTTTGGGTTCGTAGGCTGGAGCTATCCACTGTGCCACCAGCCAGGGCTAAGAAGACTTTTAACATCACAAATTTATATAGAAAAATGTTTGCTTGTGACCCTTAAGCAAAGCAAGAGACTTTTCCCTTCTGAGCTGTGCTTCCTTGTAGCTTGGTCTCAAGATTTTGCCATTGCATTCCTTAGGTCGGCTGTGTCTGCCCTTTTCTGTCCTGCCCCAACGCTGGGATCCCTGACTTTTACCCAACTCCTTTGCTTAATGTGCTGCTTTGGAAGCTCCTGACCTTGAACTCATGTTCTCCAAGGACACTTTCAATGTTCCTTCTGACACACGCATACTTTTATTCCTTAGGAAGAAGGCATTCCTCTCTTTGCTGTGACCTGAAACCTTGTAAGATCATCAGCATGACTTTCCCCTACTCATGTTGCCACCAAAGTAGAAGACTAGATAGATATACTGATTCTGAAATATCTTTGCCCAAGTTCCCATTCAGGACTGAGCTGAAGAACTGATAGGGCAAAGGGCAAGGAATAGAGCCACATTGATGTACAAAATTAAGCTGACTTTGACTTGTGTTGTTTATTGAAGTGAACAGAATTGGATTGATCATAGTCCTTGGC
Source organism: Noctilio leporinus (assembly GCA_004026585.1). Lineage (NCBI taxonomy): Eukaryota > Metazoa > Chordata > Mammalia > Chiroptera > Noctilionidae > Noctilio > Noctilio leporinus. Next base: position 33,300 of record PVIW01005017.1, on the reverse strand, counting down.
TCATAAAATATTATCATAGCTTTATGAATGGCTCTTTTATTTATCTGAATTGTTTATGCTTTTACTAAACAATTAAAATAAATAAAAGAGCTATTCATAAAACGATGACAATGAATCCACGACCTGCTCCAGAATAATATATTACCAATACCTCTGTATTTCTTTTCTGTTTATTTATTTTTGAATTTCTCTTTTTACAGATAACAATGAGACTTTTGGCAACTATGAGGTGAATTGGATATCTTTCCTTAGATATAATCTAATCCACAAAACAACAACAACAACAACAACAACAAAAACAGTCCTCCAGGCACCAAACTTTTGGTTTCACAAAGTTTGCATTCACAAAGGCAGTTTTGTGAATTATAGATTGGAAAGGCTCGGTGTGGAAATTCCAGCAGGCAGAGGTATGACTAAGAGTATGCAACAAGTATTATTTTGAACTTACTTTATAGGGGCACATTGGTATGCTGTTGCAAGAGGGCTGCTTCCTTAAGGGACAAGGACAGTAAAAGCTGGCCTGTGTGTTTAGTCATAGAAGTCAGTGAGTTGTTCAAGGGTGCTTTTAACATTTACAAATTAGAACTATTTTCTCCTGTAATCCAATTCAGGGGATATGATTCACTAGAGTCTTTCTTTAGGTCTCATATTGACACTGGCTTATGTGTGAGTTGGAGAGCTGCTAGTCTTCAAACAGTTAACTCAGACCAGACTTCTGTTCTTTAAGTTTCTGGCCATATTAGACAGGTTTGTTAAGGAACCCTTTAGGTGACTAATTTGGTTGTTTGTTGATCTGGACCAGCAGGGAAATTTATTTTCCCTTGCAGCTGGCTGCAGTCTTTCGTTCTTGCCTCAACATGCCTGGATCTGGAAGAAAAATTTGGTCTTGCTCTACAAAGCACTTCTCCGTGTTGTCACTCCTCCAGGGCTGGTGGCTTTTTTGTTTAGAAGATTTCACTTACATTACAGAAAAGCTGTAGTATAAAAATTTCATGATAATTTCTGCAGAATTATAGCTGAATTCTTTTCTTGGCAAAGTAGCTAATTATAAATAATTTCGGAAGGAAAACGTCCATGATTATTCTTAACCTTAAAACAGCATTTTCCTTTATGTTTTCAAGAAGTGCAGTTGTTAATAATTGGGGTTTACTCATTTGGATTTACATGTGTAAAACCATCTACTCAAAGTGAGGTTTAGTTAGCATTTTTACCTTGCTGGAGCAAGTGCCCTAGCTCAGATCAGGCCATTAGCGCCCCCTAGAGGATCATATTGCCACATAATACACAAAGTCAAAGTCCAGGGCAAAAGTTCCAAAGTTTTTAGATCTTTCGGGAAGTTACAGGTAGAGCCATCTGGAACTAACTCCTTTGTTGCTCATACTTTCAATGTCAGTATCTTTTATAAAGTTAATAAGGGGGAAACATAAGATAATATGTCAAAGAAAAGAGTAGACCAGCACCAAGATTATGTGAAAGGGTATGTGTGGGGAGATTGGAAAAGGGAATTAGCATTTGTTGAATCCCTACTATGTAGCAGACCACTGTCTGGTAACATTTTCTCGAAGGAGGGACTGGAGTAGTGTTTTCTCTCACTAAAGGCTGGTAGCCTTTGTTGTCATAGTAAGTGAGTGCCACCAGGTGTTGGGCTGCCTGTGAGTACCCAGTGCATAGGGCAGTAAACAGTGGCTGAGACAGTTACACACTTTTTACTCACTTAAGAAATTCTGAGAGCTGGCTACGTGCAGCAATATGTTTATTTCTTGAGATGGTATTATTTTCACATCCATTGGCTTCCTTCCCTCATTGTTTCCAGTTTCTGTAATTGGGTTTTTATGAATAGGGCTTGAAATCCCAGAAGACATGGAATTAGTCTTTCCTTATCCAACTCAAAAACCTTTCATTGGGTGTTCATAAAAATCCATAAGATAGGTCTAAAACTCAGATTATCCCTATTTTACACATATGAAAACTATTGAGCAAAGAGGTTAACTAACTTGCCAAGAGTCACACATATATGAAATAATTGAACTAATGCTTCAATCTTGATTTTCTGACTCCCACTCTCCTTTTTTTTTTTTTTTTTTCTATACACAACACCATTACCCATACACATGAGTTTCTACAGAGATCCTGTTGCATTTTGGATAGAATTTGATTTTGACAAAATGTGATTTACATGTACACTTGCAGGACAAAGAATCTTCTATTGTCTAAGTACAGCAAAGAAAAACATTGACATTCTTATGATGTCATTAAAAGTACCCCAAAGGAAAAGACAAGGTTCTGTTTTCAAAATGAAGTGGTGTCTGCAATAAACAGAACCGAGCCTAATTACAAAATGTTATGCTCTGTCTCTCAAGACATGCACATCAAATTATCCTTCAAAATGCCCCATGAGTGGAGGGGGGCAAGGGGAGTAATGTAAAGGGCAGAGCAGAATTGGCTCAGGAATGTGGTCACACTGCCATGTTAATTCTGAAGGGGACTTAGGAGCCACACCTTTGGTTTCTTATTCCCCAATACTATGCCAACCATTGCTCTGGGCTTCCTGCCTTTCCCAGAGACCTCTCTAGATTTTGTATTTTCCAGGGCACCTAGACCCTGTTTGGCTTTCAATGAATGTTCGTTATAACAATAATAACACACAAGTGACTGTTTATTCAGATGGAAATGAACATGGATGAGATAACATTCTGGATTTCTGTTTCCCACCCCTAAGATTGTAGGTTTAAGCAACGAGAGAGAATGTATTTAATACACATTTCTATTACTGATTAAGATTGGCAACGTTTACCTTTGATAGTAGGTTCTTTATTTTCAAAATGCTCTCATATGTATTAGCCCCTTAAGTAACCAAACACTTGTGAAGTGAGCAGAGCATTTATTTCATTTTACAAATGGAGCTAAGGGGATTGATAGATTTATCTAATGTTACAGTAGAGCTTGTTTAAATTTGATCCCGGCTCTTGACTCATTTTTAAATGTTTATTCCTTTAACCATACAATCTGAGATTCTGCTCCGGCCAGAAAGTGGGCATCACCATAGAAGCCTGTACTCTGCAAGGGTGGTGCTGTGGCTGGAATACTGGGAGTCTGATTCCAAGTTCTGCCTACCTCCTGTCTTAGCCAAGTCATTTGACCTAAATCTTCGTTTTTTTGTAATAGTCAGGGCTTCTGATTATTTGTGACAGAAACTCAAGTTGAATTATTTTGGATCCTGGAAGGGATTCTCTGCTGATATAACTAGAAAGGCAGGGCTGCAGGGCTGTGACATAACAAAGTGGTACCCAGGGTCTGACTGAGATTGGGGTTCCCTTCTCTCCTTCTCGCAGTCCCCAGTTTGGTTCTCTTCCACTGCAGCTCTGCTTCTGGGTGCCATATTCTAGCAGTTAGGTGCTGACAGAAATATAACTTCGCTATGAGAGGAAGGGCCCTGCACCCCGCTTAAGAGTTTCCTCCTTCTAGTCATGCCACCCTAAGACAGTGATCAGCAATGCAAACTTTATAGTGGCCCAGTTCAGGTTACTGGCCCTGGGTGGTGGCGAGAACTACATTGGCTCCAATCCACAGGCCTGGGGTGAGGGAGGAGAGTTTCCTAAAAAAAAAAAAAAAAAAAGTGGCAGGGGTGGGGTAGCTATTACTAGATAAGGAGGGAAGGAGGTTTGGCAGATAAAAATCAATGGATGTGCATTATGGGATTTAATCTGTAAAGTAAGAATAATAATACTGACTTTTCTAGATTCTTCAGTAAGGATTATTACTGCACTAAAAACTACCAAATCTATATCTTCAGTCCTGATACTTTACAAAGGTACATTTTCTTTCTTTCTCAAACATAAGGTCAAAATTTTTTCACATAGCACCAAGACTCCTTTCTTTTTTTCTTTTCTTTTCTTTTCTTTCTTTCTTTCTTTCTTTTTTTTTAAATTTTATTCATTATTTTTAGAGAGAAGGGCAGGGAGGGCAGAAGAAAGGGAGAGAAACATTAATATATGGTTGCCTTTCACCTGCCTCCAGCTGGGGACCTGGCTGGAGACCTGGCTTACAACCCGGTTATGTGCCTTGACTAAGACTCCTTTATTTTTCCCTTGGCTTGCCTCTTTAGCCTGATCTCTTTCTACTCCCTTCTGGAACTCAGCAAGATAATCTTATTAAACCATCTTGAAAACAACACGTCTCTCTTATCTCCAGATCTTAAAATATGCCTAGCAGGTAGTTGGTTACTCTGGAATATATGTGGAATTATTAATTAACTAATTAACTAACCAGTAATAGTGTCTGGCTCATGGCTGGTGTAAATTGCCAACCCTATTCTTACGTTAGTTCACCCTTACCTTGGTAGATTGAATATCTAGCTGTGGGGTTGAGGGAAGGGGATGTGTCTTTTTGATGGAAGAAAGGGTCAGACATGTGTTAGTATGGCCTTATTAACGGGATAAAGGACAAGGGAGAATGTTCAGAGAAGGATGAGTTGAGGGAGTTGAGGCCTAGTATGTCCAGGAGCTCAGCACTGAAAAGAGGGTTTGGGGCACATGCTAAACAGAAGAGGGACTAGGCAGAGGGGAGAGGGATATCATGATGACCATGAGAGAGTACTGGGTTAGGAGACTTATGTTCCAGGCTTGGATCCACCTCGAATTATGGCTATGTTCCTTTGCCTAGGTCATGTGTTTCTCTGAACTTTATCCAGGACCCATTGGGGGAATTACTGTATTCCATCAGATTCATTTCACTGGGGACTAACATGATTTTAAAGCTATAGCATGCAACGGCATAGTTAGTACATATAAATTAAAAGTGTAATTATTTAGCTTTCTACAATTCATCCTTGTGGGACCTTGTCTTATAACTTTGCCATAGGAAGCACAAATATATTAGCTATGAAATACATTTAGTTTTGTCATTCTAAATGTCATTAAAGAGTTGATTGTAAAGAAATAAGCTCATGTTATCGTATCAATTTCTATTCTTTATAAGGAATGCATGGTGAGTTTTGAAATTTTATTACCTTATAAAAGACTTTTTAAAAGAATTCTGTGTATTATAAATTTTATTTTTATGACCTAACTATAATTGTTTTGGTATCAAACTTAAACTACTTCTGAAAGGCAATTTTTAGAAAGTCTTTTTAAGCAATAGTACTAAAAATCCTATGGTTCATTACAAGATTGGATTTCTTAATGAAGAAAGAAAGATGAGTGTAATGAAATGAGGAAATTTCATCTTGGAAACAAAAAGTTGCAAGAATCTATTCCTGTAAGATAAAGGACTATATTTCACATCTAAATCTATTTTTGATTGGCAAAGCACTGAGCTAAATCCCCACAAGATTTGATTACAGCAAGTTCTTGGATAAGCGCTTATCTCTAATTAATAGTATTTTCATCTACACTAACTATGTGGTTGTATGACATAGCATTGCAAATTGTATCATAACCTGGTAAAACCAAACGATTTAATATAACCATTTCCCCAAGGAATTTGGGGATAGTCCCCCAGATAGAATCCAGAGTTGGCTGATATTATTTGGGAAATGGTTTTACGGTCAATCCAGGAAAATGTCATCAGATTTGTTCCTGGGAGATGGAAACCAATCCCTTTCAGTGATTAATCTTTGGCTCTAAAAGGCCCTATAATTCTGTGTCCATTCACATCCACGGACTGATGGAGGGGGTGAGGAGTCAAAAGTCTCTGCAGCCCTTCCAGCCACCTCTGCTTTTCTAAGCCCAAAACAGATGTCATCAAGTTTACATTTTATGCCAGTTTGTTTTTCCTTCTTAAATTTCTGTTTTACTAAAACAAGTAATTTTACACCTTCTGGACTCAGGGACAAATTCCCACTTGTTTGCATGACTACTAACAGGCACTGTGGGACCCCTGTCTGGGGCCACTCCTGGGTACCCACTACCAGCACCCATGGCAACCCCACAGCTGCCCCAGTTTGCCCAGGGCTTGCTGCTATAGCCACACCTGCAGTCCTCTGAGCTGGGGAGAGCGTTCTGTATCAGATACCATGGCCAGAGAGCATCTCACGAAAATAATCCCATCCTGTGCATTGTCATCTTTCACTGGTTCCCTCAGTGAGCATCCACTATGGATGGACCTGTGGGCCCGTACCCACCACTTTCCCATATCTGTCCACTTAACTAGTCATAAGGGAAAAGCACTCTTCTGTTATGACCCTGCTTTTACCCAATCTCTCAGGACCCCAAAGTCCTGACTATAAAAATAAAGTGGGATTTAACATCTTTTTTAAATGTTTGCAGCCAGACCATGAAGAAGAGGTGTTTGTTTGTTTCCTAGTGGGTGGTAAGCTGAAGTCTCAATTTTATTTTCATTTTTCAGATCTGGTTTGGGCGCTTAACATCGGAAATTAAGTGAACATGAATGGAAAGTCATTGTGCAATCACATGGCTCTGATTTATTTTAAAAGAGCAACAACAAGAAAAATCCCAGCAGTACCTTATTGTTGTATGAGTGCATTACTTAATGTCTATTTGTCAAGAATCTTTTCGGTTTGAACTTCCCTCTGCACTTGATAGGTATTATGTAAATGTCTCCTAGAATCTCAAATGTCAACTACACTATCAACAGGTACTGTTCAGGACGCTGTTTCTTTCGGAACAGCTTTTGCATCCTTCCAATGATGAGTTCATGTCATTGTTAGGGCTTTCCTTTTATTAGAGAGCCTTTTTAAAGCATGAAACAATGCTTCCCTCCTGGTGCATTAACAAAGGAAGCCTTCCAAAGGAGAGTAAAACTGTCCTCAACCAAACTCCATGGTGGCTGGGCCTGGATTGCCTTTGTTTGGCTCATCAGGGCATTTATCATCCCAGGAGGGATCACTTGTAATTCCATAAATGCCTCCTTTAGTTGAATGACACATTCCTCTGTAGTGGGTGGGTGGGGTGAGAGTGTTCCTGTATAGTTTGTTCAGCTTGGACAGTCAGGAATCTAGGGGTTTTGTGCTCAAAGGCAGACAAATAGTCCTGCTTTGCAGGCCCCAGAGAATCAGGAGGAGAAAGTCACCAAGGCCTGGAGAAAGAGCATGGCCTTTAAGGAGACCAGAACCACTGCTCTTCCCTTTATCCTTATATCTCATTCCAGAATCATCCATCTCTTCATCTTGGGTTGCCCTCCTCTCTACCAACAGGTGATCCGGATTTTGGCCCAAGTACTGTTCAAACCTGAAGGAGCCCCAAGGGGAAAACATGGTCTTTTGTCTCCCTCTGGTGGACAATTATAGTACTCCATGTTCAATTCTGCCAAATCAGGAGAGGGATTTGGAAATACACAATGATTATACAGTATACACAGCAAAGATATTTTAAGATACCACCCCCATGCATTACTATTTCATATGTAATACTTTAAATTTTTAAACAACTTACTTATATAATGTCTTATTTCAAAGGATTTTCTGTTATTTTGAAAGTCTAAATTTCTTTTTTTTTTTTTTTTTTTTTAAGATTTTATTTATTAGTTTTAGAAAGAGGGGAAGGGAGGAAGGCAGAGAAGGGAGAGAGACATCAATGTATGGTAGCCTTTCACCTGCCTCCAGCTAAGAACCTGGCTGGAGACCTGGCTTGCAACCCAGGCATGTGCCCTGGCTGGGAATCCAACCAGTGACCTTTGGGTTCGCAGGCCTGCGCTCAATCCACCGAGCCTCCAGCCTGGGCAAAAGTCTAAATTTAACAGCTCCTTGTAACTGAACACAGACTGAAGAAAGTCCCCCACCACACCCCCACCCACAGATGGAAGAAGTAAACTATTTTGTCCATTCTAACAGTGAAGACTTAACATTTTGTCATTTGTAATGAACTGGTGTGCAGGATTTCACTGGAAACTTGGCCCTGACCTTCACCCTTACTGCACATGGCCCTTGACTTGGGCTTCAGCATGGAGGACGCAGGGTATCTCTCGGGGAGCACTCCCCGAGGTGGAGATGGTGGCAAGGCCTCTGGGGTCCTCGTCCCAAGCTTTTTGGGAGCTTTTCTCGGGCTCACACACTCAGTCATTGGCCCTTTGACCCTCTCCCTCCAAAAGTGCTGAGAAATTGCCTCCACCTTCTTAGGTCTGACTGTTCCTCAGGTTCTTTTGTCATTAGACTAATCTCTTCCTCAGGCTCCAAGCCAACTTGGTTTAGGGGGGATGCGGGTGTTTGAGCTGCACCCCATGCTCCCCTCCCAGTGAGCCTTCTCCTCGCCTGCTGGATTCACAGGCTCGTTGGCTTTGTCTCCCCATATCCTACTCTTTTGACATCTAAGGTTAACTGTAATTCCGTTATCCTCTCCCCCTAATATTCTTTTCCTTAAACAGATCCTCTTTGTAGTCTACTTATAACTAGTAATGATCTCAGCTGTAATACAATTAGGTTTAAATAAATGTTCTTCCCTGATACTTAGCTTCCTGACTAGAATCTGATGCCATCTTTTATTTTAATTTTTAAATTAATAAATAGTAAAATGGATTTTTCTGAGGGAAAAATGTACAGCTCTAGGAGTTTTAACACATATCAATTTGTGCAATGACCATCACCATCAGACACCATTGCACACAGAACAATTTTATCAGCCCTAACACTCCCTTATGGTATCTGCTGTTATAAACTCCCCTCCCTGCTATTCAGCTGCCACGGATCTGTTCTCATCCCCAGAATTGCGACTTTTCCACAGTATCATAAAGTGGAAGCACGCAGAATGGAGGTTCAATTTATAATAAGGTCAATTACTGACTTTTTACATAAATTGTGTGTTCAGTATTATATTTTAAAACTCTTTGCCTAATGTGAGGTCTAAAAGATTTCTCCTAGGTTTTATCCTAAATGTTTTATAGCTTTTTGTTTTACATTTAGATCTATAATCCATTTTGGTTTAATTTTGGTATAAAAAACAAATGCCAGGTTTAGTCTGAGGTGAATTTTCTTCCTACAAATGTCCAAATATTTTACCACCATTTATTGAAGATATATTCTTTCTCCTTTGAAATGCTTCATATATTTTTCCAAAATCAGTTGATTATATTTGTGTGCATCTTAATTTTATTCCATTAATTATCCCTTCTCTGATAATACACTGTCTCCATGATCAGGTTTGTTAGTAATATAGAAATGAGTAGTATGAGTTTTCCAACTTTGTTGTTTTATAAAATTATTTTTTCCATTGTTGTTCTTTTGCCTCTTCATATAAATTATGAGACCAGCTTGTATTTGTCTACAAAAACTCTGATGGGATTTTTATTGGAATTGTGTGAGGTCAATAGATCAGTTTGGGAGAATTGCCACTTTAAGTATATTGAGTCTTCTAATTTGTGAACATGGTGCCTCAATTTATTTAGGTCTTATTTCATTAGCTTTTTGTAGTTTTCGGCACACAGAGCCTGCCCAGCCTTGTTACATTTTCACCTGACCATTTAAAATTTTAAGGTATTCTGAGTGATACTCTTTTTAAAAGGTTGGTGTTTTGTTGTTCATTCCTAGTATTTAGAAATGTAATTTTTTTCTTGAGTGTGTGGAGCTTGCATTCTGCAAGCTGGATAATGGACACCAGAAAAAACAGCTGAATTAAGACATCCCGTTAACACCTTAAGTCAAGGAGACAACCTGGTGCAAGGGACACTTGTTTCTGGAGGTTGTGGGATGGACCTGTGAGTGAGGTGGAAGAGGGGAGGCCTGGTAGGGCCCTCTAAGGAACTCATGTCTGTGCCCTGTAAGAGAGCCTTCTTCAAGAAAAGTCCAGCTAGCCAGAGATGCACCAAGACAACCATTACTATATCCAGTTAAACAAAGAGACACCTGTTCCATTCCTACAAACTCCTCTAGGTCCTAATATGTAGGGCCTACGTATTAGGAATTGTATTTATTGGAATACAATTCCAATAAAAATCCCATCAGAATTCTTGTAGACAAATACAAGCTGGTCTCATAATTTATACGAAGAGGCAAAAGAACAACAATAGCAAAAATAATTTTATAAAACAACAAAGTTGGAAAACTCATACTACTCATTTCTATATTACTAACAAACCTGATAATGGGGACAGTGTATTATCGGAGAAGGGATGCAGCTGTAATCAATGGAATAAAATTAAGATGCACATAAATATAATCAACTGATTTGGGAAAAATTTATGAAGAATTTCAAAGGAGAAAGAATATTATTTTCAATAAATGGTGGTAAAGTATTTGGACATTTGTATGAAGAAAATACGTAAAGGTGTTAGGGCCTTTAAATCAGACATGAGGTTGCATTTTTGCTTTGGCTTGTCCTCAGCTTGGAAAAGTGAAAGCATATAGAATGTAATTGTCAGTTAAGAGAGTTTCAACATAGCATTGGAGAAGAGAAAAAATCGTTTTATGTTATGCAAAATCTCGCAACACTGAAGGCTACTCATGCCTCAGCCTCAGTACAGATGTCATGTCTTGGGAACGACCATTCTCTAGACTGGACTAGGTGTCCTTCCAAAAGCTCCTGTGGTCCAGAATTGACCCTGTTTATCACCTACCTCAAAGTTTTTAACTGCTGGTTTATTCTGTGTATTGTTAGGCTGCAGGGAATTTGCTTCATTTACCAGTATCAGGACGCTGCCACCTATTGGGCATTTTAGTCTATGCAATAAGTTGGACGCACAGACAAACTGTGCCCTTAGGTCATCATCTCTAAAATTCTATAAAACTGAACAAAACCAAAAAACTTTTTTCTAATTTAAAGAAATACAGGGAAATTACTATTTTCTCAATGATTGTTTTTCATCAACGTTGACCAATGATGAAATGGACCACCTAAGGAAGTAACACGTAACTGGATGACCACTTGATTTGGGATTTTGTAGTGATTCAGGTTAATTGTAGGTCCTCCTTAAAGGGTTTTCCAACCCTGAACTTCTAATTAGTGTTTCTTATACTTTTAAAGAGGTTATTACCCTTTAACTATTGAATGGAGTGCCATGTTCAATTTTTGAGTGGGTGCTGAGGCTCTCTAACATGTTACTGAAAACAGAACCTAAGAAGCCAGAAACACGCACTCAAAGAAATGTTTTCAAATAATTGGCCCATTGGTGATCCATCAGATAATGACTTTTATCAGTTTCAATATAATTAGTAATTATCATTGCAACGGAGAGATGAGTCTGAATTAATCTGGGAAGTGCCCCAAGGATTCTTACGTCAGGTAATCTGGGAGTCAGTCCTAAAAATGACCAGGTCTAACTTGATTATCTCAGCCTCTACTGGGGAGGAGGAAGCTGAGGTACTGGTCTTGAAGGGCAGATGGGAAGCTGAGCGGAAAGGGGGAGCAGCAGAACAGTGTCTTCACTGTAGCTGCATTTTAGAATTGCCTGAGGAGAGCGTTTACAAATTCTCAGAATCCTTGGAGGCCTAGGATCCAGGCCCCAGTCACTTCCGATGCTCTCTAGGTGACCCCAAGCATACAGCCCGGCACCAGAACCACGGCACCGGAGGCTAGTGACTGAGCCAGGCAGGCACTGACATGTTCAGGAAAGGTTTGTTAACTAGAAAGACCAAGTAGAGGATTTCTTTACATCATAGGTAACTTTATGCATCTGCTGGCCTCTCTTTCATTCTGGCTTTCTATGGATGTGTTTTGAAAATAATTTGTGCTTTAAGGTAAATCTTTCTTTTTTTTTCTTTTGTGATTAAGGCAATACTTATTCTCCTTTTCCCCAGCTCCCAGCCAACACACCATTACTAACAGACACTGATGGGATAATGCAATGTTAACTAATGAAGTTAAATAAAAGACCTTGGGAGATGTCAGGCCACAGGCTTGCTGGCAGTGTGTATGGTCCTCAGCGAGCCCAGCTCTTACTGCTTGTGGAACCAACTGGTTTTCCATGGCCATTAGATGAGGCACTACGTGGAGCTTCTAGAGAGGTGCAGATACTGACACAGGAAAGTGTTTAATGACTTTGACTTCACTTCCCCAAACCAATTTACCACAAAGCAGAAAGCACCTGTTTGGCATATTGTCACATCTGATTGGTGTGCTGAATTTCTTTTCATTTACTGATTTTAGAGAGCAAGAAGAAAGCATGGGGGATGAGGGAGAGAGAGAGAGAAACATTGATTTGTTATTCTACTTGGTTATGCATTTATTGGCATTTATTTATTGGCATTTATTTATTGTGCCCTGATCAGGGACTGAACCTGCAACCTTGGTGTATCAGGGATGACGCTCTAACCAACTGAGCTACCCAGCCAGGGTGGTATGCTGAATTGCATCCAAAGACAAGGAGCACACCCTAGTGAGATTTATACTTTTTTCTTTAGTAATTTACTGCTTCCTGCTCCTGAAAGTCTGGTAAACCAAATAACAATGGACTGGGGAGAGAAGGAATTGTTCTCATCTTTAAAATAAGAAACAACATGCTTTGGCATAAAACGGCACTAACTTGCTACTGTAAACATCAGCAATCCTGCACAGACAGCTGCTGGCTGACGCGCCCCCCACCCAGGGAAATGTGCACACAGCTCAGACATACACACTGGGCCCAGGCGGCAACAATGGAAAATAGGACCTGCGGTCTTTTCCCAGGTTTTATCTTTAGCAGGCATCAATGTCCAATGGAGTAAGTCAGCTACTAAGTTCTCCCAGAGAGAGTCTGACTTCCTTTGTTTGTATGGAATTTCCTCCAAGTGTGTGGCTGGTGAGACCCATGTTCCCAAAAGAACAGCAGCATGGGACGGGATTAATGTCACCTGTCTTTCCCTGTCTGCTCTGATCCTGGGGAATAACGCACTTGAAGCAATAGAAAATAATGCCAAACAACTTAAGAGAAGTAACTTTTAATGCCCAAAGACTTTTTCATGAAAAAGTGTATATGTATCATAAAAAGACAAGAAACAAAATACAAGCTTTATTGATGCGCTCACAGCTAAGCTGAACAGTCTACCACCATTAAAAAGTTGTGTTGGAAATGATCATGAACGTGACTTTTAGATACATAAGTGTCATCATTGTTTGTGGAGGCTAAGCACAGACATTTGGCTTTTGACAAGTGATAAAAAATGAGAAAACAGCTTGTGTTTCATAAGCTAATAGATATTGGCAGGAATAGGTCACTGACTTAGATTCACAGATGTTAAGACCAGAAGATACATTGAAGGTCATCTGGTCACTGGTTCTAAACCTCAGGGTGCATCCGAATTCTCAAGGGTACCTGTTGAAGCAGATTGCCAGGTCCACTTCAGAGTTTCTGATTTACTAGGTCTTGAATGAGGCCCGATAATTGGCATTTTAAAGAAATTCTCAAGTGATGTCGCTGCTGCTGGTCTGGGAACCACAATTTGAGACCCTCTGGTCTAGTGCATTCTTATTTTATAGTTGAGGCAACTGAGTCCTGAAGTTGAGTCCTGCCTTCTTGTTAGATCTTGTCCCTGTCGAGGGGTAAACTCCACTTCAGTACAAAGTATCGCCCTTTCTCAAGGACATTGTTTTAATAACTATCCCTTCTCCTGGCATTAACTCTCTATTTCTTTTTTAATTTTTAAAAAGATTTTATTTGTTATTTTTATAAAGAGGGAGGGGAGAGAGAGGCAGAGAAGGAGAGAGACATCAATGTGTGGTTGCTTTTCACCTGCCTCCAGCTACAGATCTGGCTGGAAACCTGGCTTGCAACCTGGTTATGTGCCCTGGCTGGGAATTGAACCAATGACCTTTGGGTTTGTAGGTTGGCACCATATCCACTGTGCCACCAGCCAGGGCCTTCTATTTCTTTATGTTGGTCAGCAAACAAAGATTCCATGATAGTGTCAGTCTTAAAAAGACAGTTCCTTGGGTTCACATCCTACCCCAGCCACACGCTACAGAAAGTCTCCCCAGAGAGGTGCTTGTACTCATTGTTCCTTTTCCTTTCCTCCCATTCTCTCTTGAAATTATTGTCATCGGGCTCTCATGGGATCACTTGATTGAAACAGCTGTCATCAAGGTGCCAGCAACCTTCTCATCCCCAAATACAATGATCAATTTCTAGGTGTTGTCTTTCTTGTCTAACTAGCAGCCTAGTGAGGTACTCTTTCCTCAAAACCCCTCCTGGGCTGAGAGACCTCTCAGTTCTCCTTACAGCTCAGTAGCCACTCCCTCTCAGCCCTCTTTGTTGACTTTTTCTCCTTTCCCTTAATTCTGGCCACTGGAGTTCCCTAAAGCTCATTCTTCAGAGCTTTTCTTTATCTGCATGCCTTCTCCAGGGGATTGATCTCCTCCTGGAATGTTGTCTATCCAGTAATAATTCACACATTTACATCTCCAGTCTGGACCTCTTCTCCTAAACTGCAAATCCACAGACAGCTGCTTCTCACTTTGCACAGCAGTGTGGGCTGTGAAAATGAGCAAGCGAACTGGAACTATGCAGTGCTTGTAATGGTCGATGAGAAAAAGATGCTTGTTTGCAACCTTTTAAATTTAGTCTGAAATTAAAAACTCTTGCTGTCAGTTATAAATCTATAGTAAAATGAAAAAATAAGAACTAACACTTAAAAGCTAATATGTATATAGTTTACACAAATTTAAAGCATTAGGAATATTGAGAAGAGTGTTTTTATTACATTGTAAAATACTTATCAAGAGTAGTGTGTTGTATAACATGAGTTAGAGGGGCATCTTTTCTATGCCTTGCTGAATTGTCATAGTCCCTCCTAAGTTTGGATTAACTTCAGACATTTTAGCCTTTGTGCTTTCATTGTTGTTGAAATATCCCAAGAGTTTCTCTAATGTGAAGTTTTGTTAGTTTGTTTTGTTCTATTTGTTTTGCCAGTGTCACCTCCTCTAGGACAACTTTACCTTTCTTACTATAACCACTTTCCCCCTTTGTGTTGCAAGTTTGCCTTCACCTGTGGCTGCACATGTGAAGTCTCTCACTGGTGGCAGGGACAACATTCCCAGGTCTGCCATTTTTCCTATAACTGCATTTATGTTTGACTCTGTTTCACTTTCGGCATTACCGCTGTTTTCTTTGCTACATGTTTATCTTTATTAGCTTATTATTTATCTATTTATTACCTTCTTTTCATTTCATTTCTTTTTTTTTTTTTTTTTGCGTACCCATTCTGGTGGAATGTCATGTGGGTTTATCACTGGGATACAAGGAGGCAAGACAGTGACACTTTTTGCTGTCTGTGGGAACTGAATGAGAGATGAACCAAAACAGGCTCTGAAAGAAGGTGATGTGATTGGTCACTGCCCATAAACTGCATCTGTTATCTGCGGGCTGCAGAAGTAGTGAAGTTGTACTATTTGTAGTTACTCATCATTCATATGCTGCGGTTAACTGGAATTTATTAGAGGACTGGTGTTATTCCGTGGTAAACTGAAATAAACTGAAATACTGCATGTGCATGATTGAAGAATTTTGTAGAGAAGAAAGATGACTACCTAATTTCAACTGTCTGCTTGACAACCTTGTTTGTTTAATAAATATCTTATACTTCACATGCCTTAAACCGAGCTTTGAATTTTCTCCAACTCCAAGTCTGCCATCCTCCTAGTCTTGTTAAATGACAGCTCCCTTCTTTTAGTTGTTCAGGTGAAAAATGTTTTGGCTCCTCATTTTGTTTTGTACTGCACATCCAATCCCTTAGCTAACCTTTTCAACTCTGTGTTCAAAATATAAGTATAATCCTACCATTTCTCGGGGCCCCACTGGGCCATTACCATCTCTCACTCAGCTTCCTACCCGGTCTCCTCACTTCTACCCCAGCCCAATGCCACCACACCTGTTCATCATACCAATCAGGGTGATTCTGTAAAATGCAAGTTGATCTTATGACTTCCCTGCTCAACATCCTTCAGTGGCTTCCTGTGTCAATCAGAGTAAAAGCTGATCATTCTATAATGGTTCTTCCAGGCCCTGTGTAGTCTCCTCAAAGCTACCTCTCGAACCTTTCTCCTTCCACATTTGCCCTTCTGCTCTTGCTGCATTTGGCCTCCTCATTCTTCCCTGGACAGGCCAAGGATACTTTGCCTCGGGGTCTTGGCCCCTGTTATGAACACACTCGCCTGGTATGTTTTGTCTTTGTATATCCACATGGCTCATTCCTTTCAGTTTCCTTCTGCCTTGGTACAAATACCACATTATATAACACATATTATACAAAATAACAATACGCATCCTTCCACTTGCTACCTGGCAATCCTTATTTTCTAACTACAAATCTTCCCTATATCTCTGTCACCATCTTACATATGACATATTTATTTGTATATTTTTCCTGCAACTGGATCACAAATTTCACAAGAGCAGAGATTCAGTATGTTTGTTTAAAACTTTATCCTCAGGGCTCAGAACAATGGCTGGATCAAGAAGGTCTTCAACAAACATTTGTTGAATGCCTGGAGGGTGAATATTGCTGGTCTGTGGCAGCTCTAAAGAACCACATCTCCAAGAATGGCTTCTACCGAAGCAGACCTTGTTTAGAGTCATAAACAGGGCAGTGACCTTAGTGCTTTGGTTGGTCCTGTTGGAGATGCAGAACTGACCTAGAAGTGTAAACATTTATTGAAAACTTTCTTATGGAAGTTAGTTCTTACCTATAGAGCATGCACATCTTGTCTGGGAATTTTTAGCCATCTTTTGCCTTCAAATGCACCTGATTGAACAGATCCAAAATTTGCTTTCTTTCTGTATAAATAAGTTGAAGCAAAATGTTCTTTATGATTTGGCTGTTTTTGGTTTCATTTGTATATTTTTTTGAATGATAAGGGAATATGGAACAGGGACAAAAGAGCAATGCTGAAAACCTTGGAGTTGATCACATGTGTAAGAACCATGATCTAAAAAAAAAAAAAAAAAAAAAAAAGCATCAGAAAAGAACGTGGAAATAGGGTGTTGGGATAGATTGATATTCCTTTGGAGGTTTTATGACACCTCCTATGTGGAAGTTCTCTTGGACCACTCTTTTATTCCAGTCAGTTTTAGGGTCATGACCTGCATGCCGGTATAACTTGACAGCAGCATACCTTAGTCCCACTGCATATTTCTCAATTTCTGCCTCAGGGCTTACCTGCCTGCACTAAGTGTAGAAACCTACTTGGGCATTCTGGAGCATATATAAACCTTGGATGTGAGGGCAACCCGTAATGCATGGGGGATGAGAATTGGTAGATGAATATGCCTTTCTTCTCTTGGGTGAACAATTCTCACAGCTCTCTTGGCTGTATAACAATGCTCCTTATTGATGATCCAGATCCTTATTGTAGAAATTGAAGGTATACTACACTTTGACCTTACCTACTTGAGCAACTCTAAAATGGTCCTCTTATTTTTCCACAATATGCCATCCACATGTGTGTGTGTGTGTGTGTGTGTGTGTGCATGTGTGTGTTTCCCCAAGGATTAACTCAAGTCTAATATTCTTCTAGAACCTTCCCAAACCACATAGCTTACAAGAGTTCTGTCTTCTACATACCCTTACTGCACTTTTTGTTTGGAACACCCATTTGGTACTTATGCCATGCTGCCTTAAATTATTATTTATCACTTTATTTATATGTTCTGGCTCAACTTTATTACAATCATCTGTGGGAACAGATTGTATCTTACAATCCAGTATCTCCAGCAATGCCTCACACAATGCCCTGAGAAATAAATGCTACTGATGCTGAGACTGACATTGTGGTGACACGACCCGAATCAGTGTTTATCAAAGCGTATTCACAGGGTATTAATAAGCATTATAAGAACAAAAGTGTTTTGTGTTTAATCAACTTGGGAAACCTGGAGGACTTCTCTGAGTCTTTAAAATAACCAACTTTCATTACAAATCTCTAAGAGAAAAACAACATATGGTTTCTCCAAACTTGTTTAGCTATAGAATTTTTTTTTTCATGAAGCATTACCTTAAACTAGTCTCTTGAAATACATGCTTAAGCTATGTCTCTTCTTTTCTTAGCAAGTTAATTTTATTTAAATATTGTTTTATGTAAATTACATACAAATATTTTTAATTTACTTTTATTGTTGTTTTATTACATCCATCCCCCTTTTCCTTCCCTCTGCCCCTTTCCCCACCCACCCACTCCCCACAAAGTCAATCCCACCTATTGTCCATGTCCATGATTCTTCCATACTAGTTTCTTGACTAAACTGCTCCCCTTCTTTGCCTCCTCCTCTCCCCTCCCACCTCCCCCTTCCCCTCTGCCCACTGGAGATCTATTAATTATATTCATGTATCTGGTTCTGTTTTGCTTATTTGTTTGATTTGTTCATTATTGTCCTGAAATGGGTGAGATTGTATGGTATTTGTCTTTCACTGATTGGCTTATTTCACTAAGCATAATACTTTCTAGTTCCATCCATGTTGTTGCAAAGGTTAGGAGTTAAGCTATTTCTGAATACATGGGTTGTCCAAACTACATAAAAATCCTAACTCTCTAAGGTAGAGAAGGGTGTAGGAGATAATGCTGATCGCAGATGGAAATACTATATGGTATAAGAGAGACTTATACATGAGAGATGAAATAGTCACCACCTGGAAATCACTAATGAACATGTGCCAGTTGAGTATATAAGAGTTGATGGGATACATGGAAAGGGCATAATCAAATTTGGGCAGGCAATCTGGTGTGGCAATTCTTTAGGAGGCGCAGGTGACTATGGAGATTTCTTGCAAATACAGGGCTCCTAGAAGTTTGCTTTGAAACGCCAAAGTGAGAACACAGGTTAGGTTCACTTATAAGGACCATTATTTCATATACAAATTATTTTCTGTTTGTTCTCAGGTCTATTCCTCACCCTTTTCCTGCAAACTCCATTTCTCTGGGTCTCTTACGAACTCATTAAACTGTTAAACTAAGATGGTCTGGATGGAGAATGGAGGGTATAGGAATAGAAATTCTCTCTCTCCCCACCCCCCCCTTTCTTCCTCTGCTTCGGAGACTGTTTTTCCAGATGCAGAAGGGCTGCATCATTTCTGTTAATATCCATTTTGCTGTCATTCCACCTTGAGATATGGTAGTGGTTTCCTGATTTGGTTAATCTCTGGGTGGCTTTACCACCCCTCTTAGTTTTATCAATGCTGCCATCACTTGTGTAACAAATTCCCTATTTTAAATTTTCTTTGTTGAAACACCTGAAGTTGTTTCTATTTTCCTCACTGGACTCTGAGTAAAATACTACATATTTACATGTTGCATCTCTCCTTGACAATGCTCCATTCAGGGCAATGCCTTGTATCCTTTCTCATCTTTCTGTAGTGCCAGATCCATAGGAGGTACTCCATATGTGTTAACTAAAAAAGTAGTATGACAATTTTCCTTTTAAGTTTGCTTATATTCCTACAAAAATTTTAATATCTATGTATTTCTGTTCAAATGTGCAAGAAAGAAAATTCTTTCTATAAATATACTGAGCACAGGGTAGGGTAGGGGGGTGACCAGAGGTCCTCTGGAGAAATGGAAAACTAGTTAAGGAAAGTCAGAACTTTTCTCATTCTCAGGGTATTAGAGAGAATGACTTTGTTAAGTCAACTGTCCTTGGGAAAAGATTTTATTACAATGGTCCCATTTGTTTTACCTCCGCAAAGCCATCACCCCAAACAGGCTGGAGAGAATAGACACCTTAAGAAATGAGAGGATATAATTGTCTTTAAATTTCCAAAAGTATGACAGTGCTTTATCTTAGGCATCTGGATTGTCACTTCTTTGATTGTAGCACTTTAGAATGGTACAATTTCAATTTCTGCTTAGCAAGTAAGGCCTGAAATTTAATAACCTTTTGTTTATCAGTGATAGGTATTTAGATGTACCAAGAGGTAAAAAAATCAAGAAGTAGACTTGATGGTGTTCCAAAGGCCCTTGGGATTCATTTAGGCGATGAAATTTTCAATTAATCTTCTAATCTTCTAATTTATAGAACCTCTTGCATGTCCTGGTCTATACTGCTCTATAGATTGTCCTTAATATAAGTATTACTTGAATGTATAAGAGTCTCTGTGTTACTCAGAGTTCTCCAGAAAACTCCAGAGTCTCTTCATCTATATATATGCAGGATGGGGCAAAAGTAGATTTACAATGGTCGGTATCCATAACAGTTTATTCTTAATTATTGTATTATTTTCTATACAAAGAACTCTAAACTGTAAACAGGGTAAGGCAAAAAGCTTATATGTATATATGCAGAGATGATTTATTATTAGGATATGAGGGATTTGGCTTATGCAATTATGGGTCCTGAGAAGTTGTACCATCAGGCATCTGCAAGCCGAAGGCCCAGGAAAGCTGGCGGTATAATTTAGTCCAAATGCAATGCAAAGGCCTGAGAACCAGGGAAGTTAATGGTGCAAATTGGCTTATGTTTAATGTTTGCTGTTGCTGTTTGTACCAGAAGCTTCAGATTCCCCTTGCCTCCTTGTTTATGTCTCCCCTGTTAACTCTGGGTTTTCCTAAGTACTCCTTCTTGGAGAGATTCTGCATCTTGCAGCTCTTTCAACTCTTGGCCGCTGATACACTGAAGACCCATTGGTGGCAGTGATGGGGGTAAAATATGGGGGATAGAAAGCACTCTATAATATTACTATTAACTTCAATCTTGTGGGCTGTGTCCTTGGGCTGTGACCTTATCAGGTGTATCTTATCTATTTCTACTTCCCTCTTACATGGGACAGGAAGGCTGGTGGGGGGAGGGGAGGGGAGTGTATAGCCCCAGGCAAAACTGCTTGAGGCTTTCTTTTATATTGTCTATTCCTATAAGCATTGATGGGACCATAGGTGTTGAAAAGAGGAAGAAGGACTAAATTCTGAAGAATGACTGGAGACACTAGGATTTCCTCAAATAAAGTTCTGGAACAAGAACATGGTAGTCAGAGTGATCCATGGTGATATTAATTGGCTCCTGTTTCCTCAGTGAGTTAAAGAATGAAAAAGGAAAGCCTTGGACTGGTAGACAAATGCAGATGAAACTGGTGAAATATGGTGACTCTGACAATCCCGGTGTCTGTGATCACCTGGGATAATACTTTAAGCAAGAAAATAAAACTAATCTGTATATAGTTCCTTGTGGAGAAATAAGGAAAATAGGGCCATTGTCAAAAAAGGTTAAAGTCTGTTTGGCAAATTGTCTGACTGGTTAAGTCTCCTCTCCTGGCTCATGAATTATGGTCCAAATTTGTTAGTGAGTTCAGAGATGGGGCCCCTGCCCTCATCAGGTAACCCTGAACCAGTGCTCAGAATTCTTCCATTTTCTTTTCTTTTCTTTCTTTCTTTCTTTTTTTTTTTTTGTTGTTGTCTTCTTCTTCTTATTATTTTTTAAATTTTATTGTTGTTGTATTACATCCATCCCCTTTTTGCTCCCCTCTGTCCTCCTCCCCACCCACCCATTCCCCCCAAAGTCAATT
>PVIW01005017.1:0-11857 GCA_004026585.1 Noctilio leporinus | reverse complement strand
AAGGGTACAAGTTCCTTCTTTCTTTTTGCTATATAGACTTCCATTTTCTCATTGTGAAAACAAATATAGTTTCTTTTTCAAATATAGTTATTAATGGTCACCACTAAAGTAAAATACCAAAGCCTGGGGATTGCTGTTCTGCAGGAACAATGCTGGCCCTGGAATTTCTGAAAAGAAAAGCCACATTCCACAACTACCTGTAAGTCTGTGAAAATGGGAATTAAAAAGTTAAGGAAATAAGGAAAATGCCAATCCAAATGCAAAGGATGAATTAGGTGCCTCCTGAATAATTAATGAAGTGCCATTAAAATTAGTGAGGTTCTAATAAGAATGAGCATTCCTAGGTCACATAATCATCTGCTGCCATTTGGAATTCAGGAAGTACTGACAATGAGAGAATAAATGAAATGAATCAATAAACAGTAGTTATTAGTAGTAGCTTTCTCTGACTAATCTAACCACATAATCATTATTTCTTGTTCCTTTAGACCTACTAACTGGATTCTAAATCCACTGCATACTAGATCACAATGTTTATTTCTTTATATTCCTTACCGCTTAGTTCAGCATTAGAGCTATTACTTAATGTATTACTCAGGGTTTTTTCAGAAAAAGAGAACCAATAAGATATATGCATATATACAAGAGCATTTACTGTAGGAACGGGCTCACACAATTATGGAGGCTGAGAAGCTCCATGATCTGCTCTATTTGAGCTGGACACCAGGAAAACTGGTAGGACAATTCAATCTGAATCCAAAGATCCAAGAACCAGGAGCACTGATGTCCCAGGGCAGGAGAAGATGGATGTCCCAGGTCAAGCAGAGAGCAAATTTGCCCTTTTTCCACCTTTTGTCCTATTTAGATCATCAGTGAATTGGATGATGCTCATTGCATTGGTGAGGGCATGACATCTTTATTCAGTCTACCTGTTCAAATTCTAACCTCTTCTGGAAATATCCTCAGACACATCCAGAAATAATATTTTACCTACCTAACTGGGCATCTATTAGCTCAGTCAACTTGACACATAAATTAACCATTGTAGTCCCCAATTAGTTAACAATATTTCAAAATAGTAAAACCACAACAAACAAATAAACAAAATCCCATCTACTTTCTAATGATGAAAACTGATAGGTTCAAAAACCTCCCATACTCACCCATTACAGGACAATAATGAACAAAACTAACAATAAGCAAAACAGAACCAAATATATGAATACAGTGAATAGGCCTTCAGTGGTCAGGGGGAAAGGGGTTGCGGGGAGGGGGGAGGCAGAGGCAAGGAAGGGGAGCAGCTTAGACAAGAACCTAGTATAAAGGAGCCATGGACATGGACAATAGGTGGGATTGACTTTGGGGGGAATGGGTGGGTGGGTGGGTGGGGGGACAGAGGGAAGCAAAAGGAGAATGGATGTAATACAACAACAATAAAATTTAAAAATTAAATTAAATTAAATTAAAACAAAAACAAAAACAAAAACCTTCCTTATATATTATGTCATTTTTCAGGCTCAAACAGCTTAGAAAAAAAAGTAAAAAGTTTTTTGTATGCTTTAAAAAATCTCAAACTTTTAAATAGGAAATTTAACTCTCAACTAACTCAATACAAGGAGAAAAATAGCATCTTAACTTTTTTTTTTTTTTTAATGGAGGAATTAAGGCAGAGAAGGATAGCTGGTCTGTATAGCAACACTTGAAAGCATTCAAAATCCAATTCCCTTCCACCGCTGAACATGCACCAAGGTCTAAGCCACAGGCATGTCCAATTTTTCTTCAAGACTTTATACCATTTTTTTTTTTTTTTTTTGACTTTTTGAACTCTTTGAAACCTCAAGCCTTTTCTTCTGTGTGCCTCTATCCTTCTAGACTAGCATGTTTTAGAGTATGTTCTTGGATTCCTCTGAAGATAATCTCTCCTCATATAAAGTTTGTGAGCCACTATCTAGGTTTATCTGGTCCTCCTGTCTTCAGTTCTTTCTTTTTCTTTCTTTCTTTTTTTTTTTAAATTTTATTGTTGTTGTATTACATCCATTCCCTTTTTGCTCCCCTCTGTCCCCCTCCCCACCCACTTCAGTTCTTTCTTACTGGGCCTGGATTTTACTGATAATCATAGTAATGTCCTTATGCCTATTCATCCCTTGTACCCAATCAATCTTTCACTCCAGATGCATGCCTCTTCCAGTGTTGGTGCTCTGCTATCTGTCTTAGGAATACAATATAGAGAAAACTATGTGACCAATAAGATTGACGTTAATACAAATTCTAGCCAGTCATTCCACAGAGTTCAGAAACCTTCTTACTTGTTCTTGGTCAGCTTGTTTTCTTTTTCCCCTCAGCAGCTATTTTAAAATGTACTACTTTTCTTAGGAATCCTATCCCTTTCATTCTTCTCATTCTCAGCCAGCAATGTGTTCATAGTCTTTCCCTCTTCAAAGAGAAAATAAAGATCATCATCAGAAAGGCATTTTCTTCCTGTCTCCCTTAAAACTTGCCTGTTTCCCTTAAAACTCCCTTAAAACTTCCAACATGTCAGATCCTCTCTCTTCTCGTAGTCTCATAGGACTACGAGAAAAGGCATCGCCCTTATCTTAAGGCAAAATCCCTTCCACCTCTCTCCTGTGTCTCATTCCCTCCCTCTTTTGTATCTTTTCATTTCTCTCTTCTACTGGCTCTTTCTCTCCTAGATGTAAAAATGCTGACATTTTTACAACCTAAGAAATAACTTCTTCCCTCACTTTCACTATTGCAATCTTTTCTGTCACTATTTCCTCCTACTTCAATACCCTTTTTCAATACCCTTAATTCACCATAATTTGGCTTCTAACTCCAATGCAATTATTTTTAGTTTTATTTGAATATCACTGACCAATCTCAAAAGTAAAAGTCACTTATAATCTCAACAATTAAAAGACATAAAACAAGAAATGATTGTTTCCCTCTCCACTCATCTAATATCCCAGAATGGATGGACTATATTAGAATATTAATGCATTGCCTCACTATTTTACTGTGTTTTACATGGTTTATGGTCTCATTTGCTATACAGAAGCTCCTGTTTTGTATGTGGTTAGTATTCTGTTTTTCCCCTTTATGACATCTGAATTTCTTATTTAGGAATAGCTAAATCTCAAGGTTATGAAAATGCCTTACTATTTAAAATATATTTATGTATTTTTCCTCATTTATTTCCTTATACCTGATGTTTACTTTAGGGTTTAAAATTATTTTCTATGTGACTAGCTACTTGTCCCAACTCCATTTTTCAAAAGAATATATTTCACCCACTGAATTAAAGTACTGCTTTTATTAAATGCTAAATTTCTGAATACACTTGAATGTTCTTTAGTCAGTCCCACTGATTTATAGGCACAACTCAGATATTTTGGGTTTGGTTTCAGACTACCACAATAAAGCAAATCTCACAGCAAAGTGAGTCTCATGAGATTTTTGGTTTCCAGTATATGTGAAAGTGATACTTACACCATACTGTAGTCTTATTAAGTGTGCAATAACATTATGTCTAATAAAAGTACGTATCTTAATTAAAAAAATCTTTATTGCTAAAAATTGCTAACCATCATTTGAACTTTAGCAAGTCATGATCTTTATCCTGGTGGTTTTACCTTGATATTGATGGTAGCTGACTGATCCAAGTGTGGTCACTTAGGGTAGAAGGTTTGGCAATTTCTTAAAATAAGACAGCAATAAAGTTTGCCCTATCAATTGACTTTTCCTTTCACTTGAATGCTAAGAGGACACTGTAAGTTTATTAATGAGCCTAATTTCAGTGTTCTCATGGAATAGGGAGGCCTGAGGAGAGGTAGAGATGGGGCAAGTTCCAGTTGGTGGAACAGTTGGGACACACACACTGTATTTACTGATTATGTTTGCCCCCTGATGGGCATGGTTTATAGTGCCCTAAAAATATTACAACAATAACATCAAAGACCACAGATAAAAAATCACCATAACAGATATAATAATAATGTAAAAGTTTGAAATATTGAGAGAATTACCAAAATGTGACAAAGAGACATGAAGTGAGCAAATTCTGTTGGAAAAATGGTGTCACTAAGCTCAAGGGTACTAATGGCCTTGTTTCCCTCAGGATTGCTACGGACATTTAGCTGTCCATCGCCTTAACTGCTCTGTCACCTCGTCCCCAACTACGGACATTTGATTTGTAAACAATGAAATATCTGTGAAGAGTAACAAAGTGAAGTGCAATAAAATGAGGTACGCCTGTACCTTTGTGTGCTCTTCTAGTACAATAAGTATTTGTTTATACAGCCTTCTGGTAGATCTAATATCTTGTAGGTTAATCCCTTCATCACTATTCTTGTTAAAAATTTTCTTAGGAAATTATTTATTTATCCTGGTGAATTTGAGAGTTATTTATTTTATCTAGTTCTAACCACTACCTCATATTTATACCAAAAATAAAATCCTATTTTGGAACTCTAATTGATATTACATTAAATTTATGCATTAGCTTGAGTATAATAGACTTATTAATGTTATTAATTCTTTCTATCTTCACTTCCCAGGATTGTAATGTTTTTCTTCATTTATTACATATTTTAAATAGGCCCTATGCTTGTTGTTAAATGTATTTCCAGGTTTTGTCATGATTTTAAATATTTTTGTAATACCTACCACTGCCATTTTCTTTTTGAACTGATCAGTACTAACACAGAAATAATTAAAATATTTTTATACATTTATCTTATATACAGGGTACACGTGATCAACTGGCAAAAATATTGCATCATCTTATTTCACATGCTTCTTATTAATTTTGTAAAACTATTTCTAAGGTTATGACTTAACATCACTGTTTCAGATATAAAGTATTAAATTCTGAGAGCAACCATCATGTTAAATGAATATGATGTTAGAGCAACTATCATTTCTGGACTCATGCAGGGCCAACTACTAAGGAAATTGTGGACTTCAATAACATCTCTTTATACACAGTTTACAACATGAAGAAGGTGTATGACACTGATCCTGATGTCGCCACACCAACAAGGAAAACATGTAAGGTATACAAGGATTGCACAAGTCCAGATATTCTACACAGAATCCAGGAGATCACTAATGAAGATCCAAGATGTTTTGAGAGCAGTAGTTGTACCATGGATGAAGCAAGTTGCAAATGGACATCATTTTATCTTCCATCAAGATGGTGCACCAGCATCCAGAAAGGTACAAGAATTTCTCAGTGTCAATGTTCCTGAATTCTGGTCAAAGGAAATCTGGCCGCCTAGTTCACCAGATGCAAACCCTTTAGACTATTATGCATGGAGCATTTGTGAGAGAAAAGTTAATAAACAACCTCATTCCAATCAAGAGGCTGTTAAAGCTAAGACTGAAAACATGATGATGTCCATGGATAAAGAAAAGTTCATTAAAGGGTGCTCAAGATTCCAGAGTTGAATCAAGTCTATTATTGCAGCAAATGAAGACTTTTTTGAACCATTTAAAACTAATGGCTATGTTTATGTATTTACATATAAGAATACATTTATTTTAAAATATAATACTTTTGTGATATGTTGTTTAATAAAATTTTGCCAATTGATTGCATGCATCCTGTATAGCTAACTTACTAAATACTTTATTTCGGGTCAATAACTTTTCAGTTGAGTAATTTGTATTTTCCAGGCTTGTGCCAAAAAAACCCTCTGCAAATTATTTTTGTCCTCTTCCTCAATATCTATTGGTTTGTTTAATATATTTAACATGTCTGGAAACTGTTCTTATTTTTCAGAGTTTTATTTAAGTTCAGCAATATCTGTTCCAGTATTTCATTATTTTGGGCATGCATTTATGTAATCACATATCTTTCTTTTTAATGTAACAAATTATACTATATAGTTCTTAAAATTGGTAATATAACTATTTCAACACATTATTAGACTTGACTTGGGGATCATAATTTACATAGACCCTTTTGAGGAGGGGATATTTAAGTTGTCACCTATAAGATGTGCAGAAGCCAACTACATAAAGGTCAGAAGAAAAAGAAATGCTTTCTAATTATTGCTCTCCATGGTTACTCTCTAGAAAAACATGTATAATGTTGAATTTCTTTTACAGCAATTATCACAATATATAATATTTATTTAAAATATTTATTATACTATGTAAATGATTACTAATATAGTTAGTATATTTATTAAAATATTTAGTAAGCCATGTAAATATGCACTAATCTTTAATTTCCATTGCATAAAGTGCTGTATTCAAGCTCCGGGTGACAGGTCAGATTTTCCTGGTTTTCCCAGGCTGTATCAATGGTCAGCAGAAATGAGCCACGGGGCCTTTTCAGGAAACTGAAGAGAAAGTGCTAGTGACAAGGTCTTGCTTCACTGGCACTGGTATTCCCAGAAATCCACTAAGAGTTTGCACACATAAGCACATTTGTAAAATCATACATCTAAAAATGCATTGTTTTCTTGTAGCGGTATTTAACTTTTCATTTTGTTTCCCAATGAGACTGTGAGTTTCTCAAATGTAGAGATTGAGTTACAGTGTTTTGCTTTCTTTTCAGTGCTCAGCTCAAGTTGTAGTAGAAAGAACACTATGTGTATTGAAGCCAGACAGCTCATGTTGAAGGGCAGCTCCACTATCAGCTAAGTGACTTTGGGTAAATTGGACTCTTTGGGCCTCAGTTTCTTATCTTTAAATGGAGGGTCATACTTGTTCTATTAAGTTTTCATAGGGAACAAATGAGATAATATTTATAACATATTTTGGCAAAGAATAAAATGTATAAATGTAAGCTGCCATTATTATGTCCTTCATGAGTAATTACTGATTATTATTGGCGTAATTTAAACATTGCACAATGAAAGCATGATATAGAATGTAGTACAAATTACAGTTCTGAGCCATGGGGCTCAAGTTTTATTTTTGAATGTAGTAATCTTAGGGTCAACTACAAAATGCCATTATTCTACACCTTAGCAGGAGAAATCCCTGGATATCTCCAGGGAGGAAAAAGGAGAAAATTTCTTTACTACTTGGGAGATGATGATGTTTTAGGTTTTGAAGCTTTGATGAGCTTCCCAGCAGGTAGGCTGGGTTAAATCCTGATACTGTTTATCTCTGTGTTATTCCTGAACATAGCCTAAATGACAGCCAGCATAACATTTCAGATAGTTATGGCAGTGCAGGGTTCAATGCAGTCACGAGGCCTTTACCTAAAGAGGGATCCAACAATAATATTTGGTCTTAATGTAATGAGGAAAAATTCCTAGTTAAGTTTGAGAGTAGGAATGAGGTGCCTATGAAGAGATAAGGAGAGAAAAAAAAAAAAAACCTGGGAGAAAATGGGTAGAAAGTAACAATTTTATAGCACTTATTATGTGCCAGGCACAGTGCTAAGTGGTTTGCCAATATTGATTCATTTAATCCTCAACAATCCTATGAAGTGGTTATTTTTGTTTTTGTTTTTACAGATGGGGAAACTGAGGCACACAGAGGCAAATATGCAGTCATGGCATAATGAGGATTCAAATCCAGACATCATTGTCTGTTTAAGCTCCATACTTTTAACCCCTATTCAGTAAAAAACATTGAAAACCAAGACTGCTGATGGGAAGAGCAGACAGATGCTGGCTCTCCACAAATTCCATAGCTACAGAATGATTTTTATGTACTAATGATCCTTTTATTTCAAAGCAATGCAAAAAATTAAATTAATTGACCAGATTGAATAACTGCCTGGAAAGTACAGTTTCTTCAAGGGTTTTGAGGAAACAAAAAACCACTTACTCATATTTGATCCTCAGCAGAGGAGGAACATGAGGCCATCTGGAAAATAGGTGTAATTATTTGTGAATTTTTCATGATTAGACTTGAGCTTCATATTCTCATTCTTATTTGTTAATTTTTCATGATTAGACTTGGACTCTATGGAAATTTAGGAGAGCGAGGGAAGGACACATAGTCCCAGGTCATAAAATAATTTGGGATCGGTGATTGATTTGTGGGTGGGTTCTGTGACATATCAGTTCTCTGATCCTTTATATGCAGGTGAAGCAGTCAGAGAGAAGTTATGATCAAATGGAAAATAGTACAAGTAGCATCTTCCAGATTGCCTGATAGTTTCAACTGGTTCAGCGTGGGGTTCTCAGCATTACTGCAACCCTGCAAGAGAGGCCCGGTGTGAGGGTCTGGAATGTACGTGGGCAGAGGCTGTGGGTTTTTTCCAGTCATAGTTACTTCTGAATGGCACTACAGACATGTTTAGGGATGCTAACCTGTCGGTTTGCTGCCGGCATTATCTGTGCTTAGTGTCAGATTTATGAGGAGGCGAGAAAGTGATTGGCTATATGTCCTGAATTGAATAGTGCAGGGTGATCCTTTGCTTCACAAGGCCTCCCTCCTGGCAACGCCCTGTGACAGGAAGTGCCTGCTGTAGAGGGAGACTGGCTTGGCTCACTCTGGGAAGTGTTGGGACCTTGAAAGAGGTTTTTAACCTTGCTGCACTAGCAAGAACTCTGGTTGCAAATAACATACACCTGATTTAAAAAGAAGAATTAAAAACAAACAAACAAAAAATGGTACTGGGGAGATCAGAGTCAAACTGAGTCTGGGTCCAGAATTCCATTTTCTTATAGAAGTGACCACTCTGGTACTTCACCTTCATTCAACTTTTAACAAAGGGGGATTATCAGCAAATGTGTGGGGGTTGGCTGGGATAGGGAGGGGGGCCGGGCGGTG
Organism: Noctilio leporinus; assembly: GCA_004026585.1. Lineage (NCBI taxonomy): Eukaryota > Metazoa > Chordata > Mammalia > Chiroptera > Noctilionidae > Noctilio > Noctilio leporinus. The sequence goes on along the minus strand of PVIW01005017.1, from coordinate 3,118 downwards.
GGCAAGCCTTTGATAGACCATAGAAGGAGGAGGAAATCTATGGACAAGGCATTTCCTTTCATTAAGGCCAGTTGTGAACTGAGTGACTGACAATCATGAATGAGAACACAGATGAAATCTTTGATCCATTTTAAATCCATTTTGAGTTAAATTTTGCATAAATTGGGAGGCTAGGTCAAGAGTGTTTTTTTGTTTTTGCCTATGGATGTTCAGTATATTTGTTGAAATGGTATCCTTTCTCCATTGATTATTTTTGCACTTCTGTTTAAAATTAGTTGAACAATGTTAAATTTATTTCTGGCTTCTCTATTTTATTTCATTGATCTATTTGTTTGTCCCTCTGCCTGTATCACATGGTCTTGATAGTAGGTATGTACTAAGTCTTAACATTGAAAAGACTAACTCCTCCCACTTTATTCCTTTTGTTGTTTCAAAATTATTTTGGTTTATATAGTTCTTTTGACTTCCAATATAAATTTTAGAGTAAGCTCACCTATGTCTACAAAATATCTTTCTGGGATTTTGATAGGAATTGTGTTAATTTGATAGGAATTGTGTCAATTTGGAGGGAATCAACATCTTTATTATATTGAGTCTTCCAGTTTATGAATTGTCTAATTATCCTAGTCTTCTTTTATTTCTTTCATTATATTTTGTAATTAAAACATACAAAGACTGTACATGTTTTGTTACATTTATATATAAATATTTCATATCTTTGGAGTAATTTTAAATGGCATTATGTTTTAAAGTTTGACTTTAATATTTCCATTGTTTTATCAGGGATAGCAATTGATTTTGTATGTTAATCTTATAACCTGGCTAAACTGACCAGAAAAAGGAGGTTTAACATACATTTTTAAAAATAAATTTTTATTATTGTAAAAAACATGAGATCTAGCCTCTTAAGAAAATTTTAAACATACATACAACACAGCATTATTTACTATTAAATAGTTCTATTTTAAACTTTTTGAACAACTCCATACTATTTTTTGTAGCAACTTCATCATTTTACATTTCTACCAACAGTGCACAAGGGTTTCAGTTTTTTCCACACACCTTGTTTGTTTTTCTGTGTGTTTTATAGATACCTTGGGATTTATTTTACATGGAAAATAATGTCCTCTGCAAAGAGGGATGACAGATCAGTTAAATGTTATAAAATTTAAAAAATATTTTATTTATTTTTGGAGAGAGGAGAAAGAAGGGAGAAAGGGAGGGAGAGAAACACCAATGTATAAGAGAAACATTGCTTGGTAGCCTCTCACATGCCCCCAACTGTGGACCTGGCCCAGCACCCAGGCATGTATCCTGACTAGGAATTGAACTGGTCCAACCTTTAGCTATGCAGGCCAGCTCTCAATCTGAGCCACACCAGCCAGGGCTACATTTTATACCATTTTTAAACATACTGAAAATTTGAAGGGCTATCGCAATGAATACCCACAGCAATACCCCAGTTGTTGATATACGTATGTTGAATGTGTGTATACATGCACATACACATAGTGATTGGATATCACCTACAAATATTCATCATATCCACTACTTACAGATATATTCTAATATTTAACTAATGCCATTCTCACACTTCAGGAAATTACAATTCTCTTATAGCTAACATCTAATCCACACAGAACTTTTCTCAAACTTCCTACATGATATCTTTTATTATTATTTCTTTTAAAGTAGGTTCCCATGGAACTTCTGGTCAAGACGGAGGTGTAAGCAGACATGCTTCACCTCCTCAAATAACCACAGAGAGAATTATGACTAAATTTCAAAACAAATAATACCCAGGACTGGCAGAAAATCAAATTGTATGGAAGTCCAACAACTAGGAATTTAAAAAGCTACATTCACCTAGACTGGCAGGAGGGACAGAGACATGGAGACAGAAGGAGAGGCAAGGAGATGCATTGTGGTGCGCAAAGGTGGCAGTGGAATGTGCAGCCCCACATTCGTGTGTGGTGGATAAAAATTGGAAGGAATACTTTGGGAGTGAGTGATTCCAGAGTCAGGACAGACTGCACACCAGGGTTCTAGTGCTAGGAAGATAAATCTTCATAATTCTGACTGTAAAAACCAGTTGGGGATGGGGCAGCAGAAGAAACCACCAGATTTTCAGGAGATTGATCTTAAAAGACCCACACAGCCTTAAAATATATGCATGCCTACCCACTCTTGGATTCAGCATAGGACAACAGCTGAAAGGGTAACAATCACATAAAGGGAGTGGGTGAAGTGACGAAATGGGATGATTGCTTAGCAGATCTCCAGAAGCCAGGCCGTGGCACTATCTCCTCTCTGAGCCCTCTCCCTGCCAGAGCCACAAACTACTGAAGCAGGTTTCCCCATCCTGGCAATTACCTAAGGTTCCATACCACACAATGTACAGGTGCCTTTTCTACAATAGGCTGCTGAGACAGGGAGGCAAAGCAGCTCTAGCTAATGCACAGAAAAAAGCACAGGGAGACTTTCAAATTAAGGAGATAAGAAATATGGCCCAAAGGAAAGAACAGAATAAAACCTCAGAAAATGAACTAAACACAATGGAAAAAAAACCCTATCAGATACAGAGTTCAAAATACTGGTTAACAGGATATTCAAATAACTCATTGAGTGCAGCAAAAGTGAAGTTTACCCTAAGTGAAATATATAAAAATCTACAGGAGGGGAGGAAGGCACGATTCAAATCAATGATTTGGAACATAAGGAAAAAATAAGCATTTAGCTCAACATCACTAGTCACCAGAGAGATGCAAGTTAAAATCACAATAAGATACTACCTCACACCTGTCAGAATGGCAATCATCAACAAATCAACAAACAACAAGTGTTGGCAAGGATGTGGGGCAAAGGGAACCCTCATGCACTGTTGGTGGGAATGCAGGCTGGTGTAGTCACTGTAAAAAGCAATATGGGGTTTCCTTAAAAAACTAAAAATGGAACTGCCTTTTGATCCAGCAATTCCACTACTTGGACTATACCCAAAGAATCCTGAAACACCAATTCATAAGAACCTATGCACACCTATGTTCATAGCGGCACTATTTACAATAGCCAAGTGCTGGAAACAGCCTAAGTGCCCATCAGTGGATGATTGGATCAAAAA
>PVIW01005016.1:98711-116602 GCA_004026585.1 Noctilio leporinus | reverse complement strand
TGGTTCTGTTTTGCTTGTTGTTAGTTTTGCTCATTATTGTCCCGTAATGGGTGAGAACATATGATACCTGTCCTTCACTGACTGGCTTATTTCACTAAGCATAATATTCTCCAGTTCCATCCATGTTGTTGCAAAGGGTACAAGTTCCTTCTTTCTTTCTGCCATATAGAATTCCATTGTGTAAATGTACCAAAGTTTTAAATCTCTTTTTTAAATTGCAGCTGTCAGTGTCACCTGTCTTAGCAGCATCTTCCAAAGCAGTACAAACACTAGATTGTGGGTATTGCCAGAGAACTTTTCCCTCTCTTTTTTATGTAACTCCCCTGATGGTTCAAGGGTTTGGGAGAGGGTTATCTCTCACCATTTCAGAGTTTGGTCAGAACTTCAGCGGAAAGAGTTTACTAGAAAATACAAATTCTTCCTCCTCCAGGAAAAGTAACACTTCTGAAGGCATGACACTGGCTCAAGGATGGGAAGCATTTGGTTTCACATAACCCAGACAAATTGACAATGACTATGGAGATTAGTGTGTTGGGAAAAACTAAGAGCCTGAATATGAACTCAGTAGGTGCCACGATGGCTAAGGTGGTGGTGTTGGGTGGGCACACCATGTGTCTGCCACCTCTATCTGAATAGACCACCACTGTGTTTGTAATGGTTGACTATGGGGAAAAAATTCTGAAATATGCATCCATCAAAATTTTGTCTTGAATATTATGGGTCTGGAAGTTTAGTACATTATTTACAAGATGATGAGAACTGCTTTGTGATACTACCTCTTAACTCCATTTTCTTTTCTGGAAAATGCTTAATTAATAGTTGGAATCGGTGACAATGGCAGCTGTGAGCACATTGCATGTGTCCAGCATTGCTATAAGCACTTTACAACTATTAACTCGTTTAAACTACACAGAATTCCCATTTTATAAATAAGGCACTGAGGCCCAAAAGAGCTTAACCACTTTTCAAAGTCTGGGCGGCAATAAGTGCAAATTCAAACCCAGAATTCTCATCAGTCTTAAAAATGACATCATTATGATGCCCACACACAAAAAAAGGTAAACACCTTTTTAGGAACTAATGTTTTGTCTTGTTTTGTTTTTTCAGAGTGAGCTAACAATAAAATAGATTCCTTATCCTTAGGTAAATTTATAGTACTGATATGAAAATTTAAAAAATGTGGAACTAATCTGGAAGCAAATGTTGCTTATGCATCCATGTGTTTCTGGATGTTTGCAATGTTTACTATGTCATAGCCTGTGGTGGTTTTTATATGGATTATCTCACTTAATCCTCAAAACCACCCTATGGAGTGCTTATGTCCATTTTATGGATGAGAAAATAAAGGTAGAGGGATAACATAACTCAGTCCCAAGTCACATAACCAGTAACTGATAGCTTCAGGATCCCAGCTTAGGAGGTGTGATTGGGATCTGCACCCAAAATTTTCAAAGTTTTACTTTAGGTGGACCTTGAGTTTAGATACAGCTAAAAATCTTAAACTGATTTAAATCGATGCCTTCCTTGGTGACTTGGAAGCATCAAAACTGCTATGTGACACTTGGAGTGCTTTATAAAAAGTGGGTAGTTGCATCATGTCTAGGACACTGTTGAAGATACAGACCATGTTCAGAAACCAGGTATTTCTTCCCTTGGCAAAGTCAGTGAATTCTATTTCAATGTCATGATTTTCCTTTTTTTTCCTAGAATTATTTTCCAACATTACGTCCTCCTCTAATATCACCAAGTCACCTGGAGGAAAATACATGTGGCTCAAACACCTGTTCTTTTTATAAAATCCTTTTGCTTCTACATTTTATAATGGACCTAAGAAACTAAGAGGTAGCTGTGATTTTTCCAACTATGGGAAGTTTGTAATGGATCCTGTAGGATGGTTTCAAGGATGGTGCTAATTATGTTGCTGTTTGTGTGTGGATTATTTCATCCATTCACACATTCCCAAACACTAAGATCAATTCCTACAAATCTGTAGGGAACTAACTGCAAGTTGCCATCATACACTCTACTGAAAATTATTTACAGCACCTAATGTAACACCATGTTGCAGCATTCTACAGAAATGAGTTTATCTTGCTGAATTATCCTGTATCAGATTTCAAATCTCCAAGTCACCAAACCCCTTGAATTCCTGATGAATGTCCTGCGACTCTACAGAAATTAGTAAATTGGCCCAAATTTTCACAAAAGGATGCCCACCAACACTTTCACTACCCACATCACTCATGGGAGAGCTGACTTCTGGTCCTGCAGGGTAGCACACAACCTTAAACTTTAGACACCTAAATGACTATCTTTTCCCCATTGTAGTATTGCTTTATCCCTTCTTTCTATTTGGCATTATATTTCTTTTTTTATTGTTATTACAATATCTGCTACTCACAGTCTTCATAGCCACTCTGCTATTTGTATCTGCCACTCACATTCATATACACATTTCCACTTTCTGTTGGGTTTATCTACTTCCCCTGTTGCTTCTCCTATGCACCCTGGCTTTGGACTGAGCAGAGCATCCATTCATGCAGTGATTCTCAACTTGGTCCTGTAGAATGGCTCCCATTCCACCCCCTGAAATTACCTGGCAAAGCTGTGTATGTGGGCACACACCTGCACATGTGCATGGATTTTTCTGAGGAGAGAACTGTAGCGGACCCTATGGATTGCCTACCCCAATTTCCCTATGTCATTGACTTACTTTGCCACAGAGGGTGAAAAGCTAAAATTTTCAATTTCCCAACTTTCCTTGTTTTGACCAACAAAAAGGAAAAGATCCTTTCTTGAATAAAAAGAAAGGCCTCATTAGGAGAAACTCCATTGCCCTCATTCTTTTCCATGATTCCTGCCTGAAATGTAGATATAAAGTTCAGGTACATAGCAGCTCTTTTGCAAATATAAGGCTACAAGCCTGAGAAGGAAGGCCTGTATTTACAGTGGAAAGGAAGAAGGTTAGAAATAGATTCAGCCTCTGAAGGGATCCTTGAGCCACCATCCCTGCTCTGGAATGCCTCCCTCCAGATATATTTTTACATGTAATGAACTAGACACACACACACACACACACATACACACACACAACTTTTAAAAGAAGAGGTAAAAATATAAACAAGAATTCCAAAATTTTCTTCATGTTTCCTGGAGATTGCCTTGCCAATTTTGGATACCTCTGCTAAATAACCAAGGCATTGCTATTAAGGCATCATTAAACCAGCAGATAATAAAGCTGGTTTCATTATCTGGGGGAGGAGACCCAGAAAAGTACATACCTTAAGATAGGTTGATATTATTAGGTCATTTTTGTTTTATAAAGGTTGATATTATTAGGTCATTTTTGTTTTATATATTAAAAAAAAAACTAGAAGAATATACAGAGAATGTTAATGATGGTTGGTTTAAACTAATTGTGTTAATTGCTCTGAATCAATCATGTATTAATATGCATTAAGAAAAAATAAAATTAAAATGTTATTATCAGTATCCCAATAGCTCAAGAGAGATCTGCCCCACCTTCCAAAATTTACTTATTCCTTCATGGTGCCCTTGTTGTGATGCAGAGTATTTCCCTACCCTGCCCTAACATGTGATGACAACCAGGCAGGTGCGGCAAAGACTTAAGATGTTGGCTCACTTCTGGTGGCCTTCAACCTACCCTGGGAACAGAGGGGATTGGAGTAGAAACAATGAATTCCCTGTGGGACATCATACTTGGTGACCAGACCACCCTCCTACATACCAGTGCACTATTCCCATGTCTGGTTCCACTTACCTCAAAATTGTCCTAATCCCCATCCTGGTAAAAGAATGATGGGCATTTAGCCCTGTAACTCCATATAGTCCATTCCTACCTTTCCAGAGATGGGGAAGAGCAAGCTCTGAAAATCTAAGTGTATGTCCAATGTCAAAGAGGACACACCAGCAGCAGAGGGTGGGACCAGATCCATTTATGATTAACAAGCAACATTACTACCATTCGCCATATAGCATCCTTTCTGCTGTTTGGGCATTGCCCTAGGTACCACCTATGTAGTCTCTTATCCTGACAAAAGCCCTACAAGGTAGGTTTTGTTACCTCCATTTTAATATTAAAGACACTAAGGCTCAGACAGATTAAGTAATTTTCCAAGTCTAGAAAGAAACAGAACCAAGACTTGAACCCAGCTCTGTCTGGCTTCAAATTCCAGGCTATTCTCACCTTTCTAGGTGACTCAAGATAGTGTTTATCTGATCTGTTATGGGTGTGCCTACAAAGTATACTTCCTCTATAGGTGTACTTAGCTAGTGGAACCTCAGGAAAACCACTTCAAGGCCAAGTTCATCTCCACTTTAATGTAGGGAATGCTTCCTGAACAAGCCTGTTCTCTCAGCAGCTGGTGATATTTGATTTGATTAACATCCTGGGACCTATCATCAGACTTAAAGATGAAGCTTAATTAATTGCATACATTAAGAGCCGGTACTGTCTTCATTTGATACACACTTCTAGCCTCAATCAAGTTTTCACTTCAGCAATAATATTTACATGATTAGCAAATAGTTAATTCATACTTTAATGTGGACCTAAGCTGTGGATGGGACCTCCCATAGGAGATGTTCTTGACAGGTCTAAGGAAATAAACTTTTTTCACAGCAAAAGCTATGAATGGGATCTTTCACTTACATTTCAGTGAAAAAATCATGCTTGTATCAATAAATATTCATTGCATGACCTATTCTGTGTGACAGTTATTACATTTCCAAGACCTCATGGGAACTAAAAAAATAGTCACATTAAACATAACTTTTTTTTTTCTTTTTTGGTCTAGGATCTAGATGTATAGATCAGTAAAAAGACATTCTACATTAGACAGCTTCCATTTCAATAAGCATTTGCCAAGGTATCCCAACATATTATCATGCAAAAGGCAGAAATAAGCCCTGGCTGGTGGTGCAGTGGATTGGCGCCAGCCTGCGAACCCAAAGGTCGCTGGTTCAATTCCTCAGCCAGGGCACATAACCAGGTTGCAATCCAGGTCTCCAGCCAGGTCCTTAGCTGGAGGCAGGTGAAAGGCAACCATGCATGGATGTTTCTCTCCATTTCTTCCTCTCTCCCTGACCTTATCTCTAAAAAAATAATGAATAAAATCTTTCATTTTTAAAGGCAGAAATATGAAATATCTGGTCTGGATGATATTACAATTAAGTGAGTTTTTTTTAAATATTGAATTACTCTGGGATGCAAATGGAGGTTAAATAAGAAAAGGTGAGGTGCTGCAAGACAGCCCTATGCAATATTTTAAATCAAGAAGTTGAACAATGATACAGATAAGCAAGATTATATCTTTGATAGCAGGAGGTTGGAAGGGATAAGGCCACCTTTTGGATAACAAAGTTTTTGACAAACTGAACAATGGGCTGAATTCTAATGTCATGAAATTTAGTAGGAAAAAATGCCAAGACCCATCAGAACCAGGACTGCACAAGGGAAGATGTGGCTTTGCGGGAAAGACTGGCGGACAGAAATCATCAGTTTGACTGTAGTTGCAAAACACCAAGGCTTGGGTGGTGAGAGCCCCACTCTGATTCTTACTGTCTGTATTCACCCTTAGATACTGCATTCAGTTCAGCTGAAAGTAGGGTAACCATATATAACATTGGTCAATCAGGACACTTTAGGATGAAAGAGTTTATGGGTAATAATTAAGCCTAGAAAATAGGCATACACTAAGATTCCTAGTCAGCCTGGCATGTGTATTACTCAATTGTAAAAGACAGAGACAAATTGAAGGGTATTCAGAAGATAGACTTGAGGATGGAAAGGCCTCAAAAAAATAATTATGATAAATTTTGGAAAAAAATTTATTTCGCCCAACAAAGAACAACAGGAGGTTTATATGAAAAGCTGCCCTGAGTTATTCGCATATAGAAGAAGGATGGGACTGGGACCATGGGTCTTGAGGAATTCTACTATAAGATGGTCAAAAGAGAAAATGACTGCATTTCAGGGGAATTCCAGTCCAGGGGGCAGGGAAATAAACAGACCTCCAACCATGGCAGACTTTTTGAAAGCCTACCTGGATGCATCCAGTGAGTTCTGTTTATGTTCCCACTTCATTCTTCAAAAAATTCCATTAATAAGAATAATTCCTTCTTAATAAAATGAGGCTGCTTTTCTTGAAAAATGTTATTGTTTGTTTTGTTCAGCCAGGTCTTCAGCCAGGTCCCCAGCTGGAGGCAGATGAAAGGCAACCATACAGTGATATTTCTCTCCCTTCCTCCCTCCCTGACTTTCTCTCTAAAAATAATTAATAAAATCTTTTAAAAAAAGGAATTCCTAATCTTCTCCTTTCAGCTAGTTTCCTGTTTTATGCTGATCAACTGGTAGAAAACAAAGCAAAAATGAAAAGTTTAACTGAGACTCTGCATCTCAAAAGAAGAAATGCTTTACCTCTCATTGTTCTCAAGAGCTACTGTATACAGCTTTATAGTATAGAATAGTTCTTAGCTCTCACTGTGAAGCAAAGTAATTTGGAGAGATTTTTAAAATGTAGATTCTAGTGGGCTATCCCATGACCCACTAACTTACACTCACAGTGGGGAGTAGAATTGGGGGAAAGCAGGCACTTGGCAGTTTTAAAAGAGATCCACAGTCCTGGCCGTTGTGGCTCACTCAGTAGGTTGGAACATCATCCTGTAAACAAAAAGTTGTGAGTTTGATTCCCAGTCAGGGCACATACCTAGGTTATGGGTTCAATTCCTGGTCTGGCACACATGATCCCTGCTTTGGGTGCATATGGGAGGCAACCTATTGATGTTTCTCTCTCTCCTTTCCTTTCTTCCTCCCTCTTTCTGTAAAGGCAATAAAAAAAAATGTCCTTGGTTGGGGATAAAATCATTTTTTTTAAAAAAGAGATCTATAGATTAATGCGGTACATCATTCACATTATAAACCATTAGGAGCAGAGACAGTAGGCATTTTCCAGTTCATGCAGGGACAACACTATTGACATACATTAACACAAATTTGAAATCAAGAGGCCCCAACTCTGGGCGTACACCAGAAAAGAATTCATATGGATGGACCACAGTTTTATTAATTCAAACCATAATATTCATACTATCCTGTACTCAACATGATGAAACTAAGGGGCATGAAGGGCATTGTATTTATTGACTGAGCACAAAGATGAACATGATGAACGCATAGGCAGAAAATAAAGGATGAGAGAGGTTTTCTTTTTCCAGCCTTCCAACAATCCCAAATGCTGCCTGGTCTAAGGCCATGGGCAAGGTGACCTTGTCCTCCATTCTACAGGCCCATTTCAGGGACAAGATGCTTTGGGCACAATTTTGGTTCCCTGATTTAGGGATATTCTCTAGCATTAGAGTGCAGATTTCATTAATGAGGCCCTGTTTTCAGAAAATATGCAAATCCCTGCGCCAGAGGACTCAGGAAGTGGTTTTTACGGCTGTGAGAGAGCCCTGGCATTTTCTCCTAATCACCCCTATTCTTAGCTCTGGGTCTTCTGAATTTTAGATAAGCATTAAGCTCTCCCATCTTTTCTGTGTGCTAGTAGATAATTGATGATTTGACTATTAGCTCCAGCCTTTTAATTGTGCTGGGAATTCGGAATAAAGTTTCCACACCGAAGTCCAAATTATCTCTTACTCACCTCATAGATCCAGAAACCTCTTACTCATGAACAAGGAAGAGCCCTCAGACTCGTCTCCTGCAATTTTTTTTCCTTTGAGCCTAAATCAGAGGCCTGAAGCAAGAACACTGGAACAACAAATCACTGCAAATCAATACTGATGGCTGCAATAAATATTGATGCTGCACTTTTTCTCCCTTGCCATCTTGTATGCTGTCCCAGGCCCTTTATCACCATTCTCATCTAATTCTCACCATGACCTATGAAAAAGGCTTCATTGCTCACCCCTATCTCACAGAGAGAGGACTGAATGTGATTAAGTGATGCCCCTAAGGCCATACAACAAAAAAGGGAAGGATCTGTCTCATGTTTCACAAAAATTTTTAATTCAATTTAGTTCAACAAATAGGTATTGAGGCTTTTTTTACATACCAGGTACCAAACTACCTGCCAGCCTAGGAGGTATATAAATTCATGGAAGGTGCTGAGCAGACACAGGGCAGAATACTTCTGGGGTGCACACCCATCAGTGGACACTAATTTGCAATGCAAGGCTGACTTTGATAATGAGCCATAATGATGTGTGATGTGCTAACTAAACACGAGGATGGGGAAAATAATAAAAACTGAGAGGTCTGGAAAGGTGCCTGGGCACAGGTGAAATTTGAATTATACCTTGGAAAATAGAGAAGACATTAAGAGGTCTAAACTATTTTTACCCAAAACACTAATGATCCCAAATATGTAAATTTTTTTTCCTCCACACCAACCAATTCTCTGACATCAGCTGGGTGTCCCACACACGATGCCATTCAATTCTGGAACTCTCTACCTGGAGGTGAAGTCAGATCACACAATTTAAGGGCTCAACTCTACAACCTCAGACGCCAAGTGAAAGTTGTGGATCCTTTATCATTGCTCTGGTGGCAATTTTTGGAAGAGAGGACTCGTTCTTTCCAATACTAGCGCACTACATTATACAAACTCAACTCTCTGGCTGGCTTAGATTCTCTGTACTTAGATACTCTTCAGCCATTTCTGTTCTAAGATTCTGCAGTCTCCCTGGGCTCTTCTGGGAAGTGCAGACATCCCAAGCTGTGTGGGGTTACTGTATCCATCACTTTCCTTCCCAGGAGCAGGGCACAGAGCCTCTTTCTCAGAGCAGAGGGAGACAACCAGCCTTAGGGTGAGCCCTGGCTGCTTCCCCTCCAGCCCTCAGCTTCCCTTTGCTTCTCACCTCCCGCTAACATCTAAGAGTTCTTTCCTCCCCCAGATCATGCCCTGTCTTCTCTGGCCGCCCACCTGGAAAACCACCTTTACTGAGGCTAGAAGCCTTGCTTCCAACTCACCTTATACTTTCTATGGCAAATGCCAACAGGGTCTTCACTTTGGATACTTTTTGAGCCATTTTTCCTGTTCTCTAGTGAAACTGTTGTTCCCTGATACAAGTGACACCTGAAGGGGCCTGGGAGGAGAGGCAGAGCAATAAGAGCTACCATTTCAGGAAAATCAGCTGATGTATTAAAAACGTCATTCTGCCAGTGTTCTCACCTCACCTTCAAACTTGCTTCCTCCCTTGAACAAAGAGGAAAAAGTTTACTTTGCATCTTCCTTCATACTAAGAACTCCCTATTCCTGTCTCAGAAGAATTTCGGTTTCAGGTGACCTGCTCCAAACTGGACTAATAGTTGAATTCCAAGGTGACCTTAATAGCCAGAGGTGATGAATCTCACATCTAGAAAGCTGCCTCAGTCAAAGATAACTGCTGACTCTCGGAGATTTTCTCAAAAAATTCAACAGACCGGATCCCAAGCTGCTAATCACCAAAGGGTGTGATAGTGTAGAACTGTAAGAGTACATATTAGTTGTGTGGCTGGTGTGCCGACTGTGCAGTCTCTGAAAAAATTTAACACAGGATACTTAAGATGAGCCTCTGTCCTTCACGATGTTCACATGCTGGAAATCAGCACAGGGAATTACATATCCCTCACACTGCTACCTGTTCATGCACTCTTGTCCATGCACCTGCTCATTCACGGACACTTCTGCTCCTTCTCGTTCCTTGTGGCATGCCTTTGGTTAGATGCCAGGTTCTTTCTTTGGTTTCAGTTTCTCTCTCTGTTTCATAGAACAGTCTTTTGTATCAGGCACGGGCCCTGAAATAAAAATAAGTTGTCGGTTAAAAAAAAAAATCAAAGCCAAAAATGCAGAAGTTTGAGAAAAGTATTAACTTGGCTCTTTTCTCCATCAGCTGCTCACTCCAAATGAGGACCCTAGGAGTTTCACTTCTTTTAGCTCTACAGTAGGAGGACTCCTCAGTGTAAGTTGATAAATACCCATAGGGCTGGCCTCCTCCCATAAACCTTACAGAGAAAAGGTCAAAGATGTCTCTTCTCATTAAGCAGAAGGAGAATTTTCTTGTTACTAATTCAAGTCCTCCCCTGTGGCTATGGATTTATCCACAAACTTGCTCCCAATGATTATGAATGATGATTGGGAACAACCCATCATTTCCTACAAAAGGCTACTCAAATTGGTTCACCATGGCAGACCTCCTGCTGGAATGAGGCAATAATAACATTTCTAGGGGAAACGTGGCAGGGGGTATTTTTCAACGGTAATTGAAAAATAGATTTTAAAAAGGTTTTGTTCATTTTTACCCACTCAAAGAGTTGAACGTTATTTAAGAAACTTTATTATTTGGTAAAAACTAGTACAAACACACTAGATGATTCAGAGAGTATATGTGTGCCTGACCACATAGTCTCCTTTCCATCAGTGGTGGAGGAAGCTTCCTTTTCTTTCTTTTCTTTTCTTTTCTTTTTTGGAGGAAGCAGCCAGGCTGCCAAGAGGGAGCTGGAGTGAAGTGAGCAAGGGGGAAAGTGGTACAAGACGAGGTGGGTAGGTGTTGGGGGTTGACAGGGGCCAGATCACTGCAGGGCCTTTCATGTGATCTGTTGGAACAAATTTAAACTTTAAGAACTGTCTTTGAATAGCAGGTCCACTGCTTACTAAGTAGTGTGACCTAGCCTCTTTTTTTTAATCCTTACCTCAGGATATATTTTTGTTGCTTTTAGAAAGAGAGGAAGAGGGTGGAGAGAGGCATTGATGTGAGACAGAAACATCGATCAGTTGCCTTCGGTATGTATGCATCCTAAGTGGGGATTGAGCCAGCAACCTAGGGATGTGCCCTGACCAGGAATCAAACCTGCAACCTTTTGGTGGGTGGGATAACACTCCAACCAACTGAACCACCCAGCCAGGGCTGACCTTGACTCTTGGAGCCTCTATTTATTCATATATGAAATAGGAATAATAGTAATAACCATTATTATCTCATAGGGCTTGGTTGAAGGTTATATGTGAGATGCCCATTAAGCATTTAAAGTTCTGGTATTTGTTAATTACCTCTTTTTCCTTGGAACCAAAATCCAGAAAGTTAGTATTTGTGCTGCCTGTCACTACTAGAACCAATAAGTAGAGACAAGGATTAAATATTTATGGGCGCTTCATTCAAATGCTGGTGATCTGAGAAGACAGCAGGTCATGTACCCTCAAAAAGTCTTAACATCACATCTCAAGCCAGTATTTTTATGAGAAGAAAGAGTAGGGAAGAGGTTTGGGGAAAAGATTTTTCTTGCTTCCTTTTATTTCAAGGATGCAAATTTCAGTCAACTAAAAAATAAATGCAATATAAAATAATGAATAGATTGATTGGGCTTTGCAATTCTGAAAACAATAAATCATTAATAGCTCAAAGCAGTGATCATTTTAAACAAGATCCCAGAATATATTTATTTAATTTGGTATTTTATCAATCACCTCCATTCTCTTCTTTGTAGTGGGCAAAATACACAGGAAATTTCTCTCTTATTATCCTCCCCCAAAATAATGTACATGCTTACAAAACACATCCCTCACTTAACCACACATCTTCTGAAAGTACATACAGCATTTTTAACTCAAGGCAACATTCAGACCTGTTAAGTATTTTTTAACTCTTCTGAAGATTTCGATTAAACAAGGAGAATTCATACACCTCACCTGACTTAAACTAGTACAAGGCATAAATAATCCACATATAGAGTTAAGCAATAAAATCTTCCAAGTAAACACATGCTGTGAGAAACAATGACCTCGTCTCAAATCAGCAAATTGGTTTCAAGTATGCGGTTCACTGGTTACATCCAGCAGCCCAGATAAGAGGCCACCTCCTGAGCAAAAGGGATGTGGGTGATGAATACTGGAAAATCTGTTCTCATCAGAATTCCTGGGCTTCTTACTGCATGGATGGTGGTATTTGTAAAACTCTTTGGAGAGCCCTAGATTTGATTTCAGTCCACCCTCTTTGTGGGAATTTTAACAAAAATGCTTTTGCAGAGCACTCTCATTTCATGAAACCAATTCATTGCAATGCAACTGTTTATATAACTTGACATTTTCTGGATTTTAAACTTTAACTTTGCAGCCAGGTTATTCTTTTTAAAATAAAACTGATATTCTCTAGAAAGGTTTAGCTGAAATAACACACTTCTACTGACCTATAGGCCCTGGGAATATTTGTCAGAAAATCTAGTCATTGCAACAGATCTATCTGCTCACATTCATCACTTTCAGGCAAGTAGCCTGTGTTTTCTTTCCTTTTTCTTTTTCTTTTTTTTTTTTTTTTTTCTCTCCTCTTCCTGCCTTCTCATCTCCTGAGTGCTATCCACCCCTCTTTCCAGCAATCAATATCTCTCATCTCCTGCACAAGCTGACTTCACTCAGAGGACTTCTGTAACCAACCTTTCTACCTTTATAACCTCTTTTCCTTTTTTCTTCTTGGGGTGAAATGTTTATGCAGAAATTCTAGCCTAAAAAATATAGTCTAGATGAAAGAAAGATCTTCTTCCAGCAGGGTAACCTGTGTCTTCTACGTAAGTGCACACAGTTTCAAAAGGTACATACGACAAGGCAAAGGCAAAGGCATATGTCCTAGCCAGTCCTTTTAACTAACTGGCTTATGAGCAACTGGCTCCTCTAATGGTCCCCAAGGCTGCCCTACATTCCCACCTGCCCGGTACCAGGCCCACCACCAGAATGGCAGAACTGAGAACTTGCCTCTCGGAACATCTTCCCTTCACAGAGCTATGATGTTGCTAGTTATTAGAGTCCTCCTTCCCTCCATATTCCCAGCGTCCCTGTCAAGATTGCCAGGGGCTTAGTAGATTTCAAGTCTTAACTCCTGTTTTAAAGACACTGTAGGTTGAACATGACTTTATGGGCTCACCATTAATTCTATTTTATCTACCAATAACCTTATATCCCTACTTGTAAAAATAATTTTAGCATTATTAATAATATTGTCCATAAATAGCCTAGTAGCTAAGAGAAACTTTGAGTTAAAAAATAACTAAATTTTATAAACCCAAATTTTGAAAAAGGATATGAAAGTTGGAGGCTGCTTTACCTGGTTTGCTTTTTATTTTTTAATTTTTTCCCTTCCACATATTTATTTATTCAAGAAATATTTCTTAGTTTCCTGTTAGGTATCCTGTTGGAGGCTAGGACCAAATCAGAGACTCCCTGCCTTTGTGAACCTTATAGTCCAATAGAATAAACAGATAAAAGCAATACTGCTACTATGACAAATGGTAGGAAAGATGAGTACACAGTATTCCACAAGCGATATTCAATCTAATTAGAGAAGCTAAGGAAAGCTGGGTAAAGGTGGCAGAAAAGACTGTTTGTCGCAGGAGAGAGAATGACAAAGATAAAAGCCCCACAGTGGAGTGAGCCTGGTAGCACAAGGATTGAAAGGTCTTCAGCAGGGGCCTAGACAGAGTCAGGGTGGGGCACAGATGAGGCAGGACAGAGGGACAGTGTCTATACTTTATAGTCCTTCATGGAGAAGAGAAAAAAAAAAGCCGCTAAAGTCTGACCTGAAGGAGTGACAGGATCAACTAGGCTTCTTGATACTCACTCAGGTCACAGTGTGGAGAACTTTGGTGGCAAGAGTGGCTGTCAGTAGTCCACTTACAGAGGCCATTGTGGGAGTCCTTATGAGAACTACAGGCCACTTAGAGTGGATGGAGACAGACTCAAGAGATTATCATCTGGAAAAATAATCAGGATTTAGCAATGGGTTGGATATAAGGGCTGACATTTAGGAAGCATGCAGGAATGACTCTTAGGTTTCTGATGTATTTGATTTTAACTATTTGGTTAGTTGCTTTATCATTGACTATTGTCTGTGGTTTCTAGGCACTATCTCTCTCTCTTCATATTTCTACCTCATCCTGAAAGAAAAATGACCTCTGACTTCAAAACTAGCAATGCTCAGGGTCCCTCAACATTATTTCACCAACACCCCCCAACCTGTTTTTAATATATAACCTTCCCAAGTGATTTCTGCTTATAATTTTTAAACAGTTTGGTATATATATATATATATAATTTTTTAATTAACATGATTTATTGTATTGAAATGAGAAACCTGATATTTTGTTATAGTGGTAAAATAGTTTTGAATACAAATAATCAAAATCAACCTAAACCAACTTTAACACAAAAGGGAATTCATGATAAGAACATAAGAATGTCAAGAATCAAACACAGAAATGCAACCAAGACTTAGAAATGGGCGGGAATCCCTCAGGCATTTCTTCCCATATTCTCTTTCTTTAATCACTACAGCCTTTAATCTTGGAAGTCCAGCTTTTTTTAGTCGTCAGTCCACAAGACAGCTCTGAAACCACTCCTGTATTTATTTGTTCTGGGTTTAGCTGCAGAGACTGACCCTCAGTCCCTCAGGGTCTAAATTCAAATATCAAGGATAGGCATTTGGCCCAGCTCTGGTCAGGTGCCTAACCTTGCTCTGTTAACTGAGGTTGGGGTGGGTATTAGAGTTAAGGGAAGAAATAGCCGACAGCAATTCTGAGTTCCCAGAGAAGGGAGAATTGTTAAAATCTTGGCAGACACCCTCTAAAGAGAGGGAGCAAAACAATAGCTCTTTTGCTTCAATAAACACATGTGAAGCACCAACCATGTTCCAGGGCTTGGCTAGGCTCACAGATACAAAAATAAGTGCAGTAAATTCTACCTTTAAGGAATATAACACCCAGGACTGCCTGTGGACACCTTGGCTTCTGTTTTATGTTTGTTACAGAGTGGGAGAAAGCCAAAATCCCTGACTCTTTTGCAGTTTGGGATGAGACACTGAAGTAAGCCATTTTTCCTGAGAGAGGTACTTAGCAAATGTATGGCTGGTGACTAGTGTTTTGGTTATGCAAATGACTGGATAAACCTCTTATCCTGAGAAGATGGGAGGTTTTTTGTTTGTTTGTTTGTTTTATCATAGAATGGTGATAAAAGAATTTACAGGGCTAAGAGAGATTTCAAAGGTGGCCACAATTGGTCACCCTTACACTGTGTCACAGGCCACCTTTACAGTTTAAAATAGGACAGACTCCCTTTCTCTCTCTCTCCCTTTCTTAGATGACCCACAGATAGACAAGCAGCCTGAGAACTCACCAGCTCACCTAGTTAACTGGTTTGAGAAGGAGGGAGCAAAAGGGAGAAAGGGAGACCTGAAAAGGAAACATGCAGCTTGTGCAGAGATAGGGAAGTATATGTGATATAAGAGTTGGGGAGTGTGTGTAAGATCCTCCCCTAATTGGTACAGCAGCTGCTGGAACTTTGAATTTATAACTGGAATGCTAAGTTGTGAACTGTTGTGTTTCTGAAAGACAGTATTGTTTGCTTGTCCATTTGAAAGCAACCCTAATTGGGCAGCACTATATGTTTTGGGTGTTTTTAAAGGGAGTGGGATTTAACGGCACAATTACACCTTTAATATAATTTGAATAACCCTCCAATAAACAAAATACCTTTTCTTTTCACCAAACTCTGTTATTAAGAGTCATTCCTAGTGCAGCCACTATGGAAAATAGTATGGAGTTTCCTTAAAAAACTAAAAATGGAACTACTAGGACTATACCTGAAGAACTCTGAAACACCAATTCAGAAGAACCTATGTACCCCTATGTTCATAGCAGTGCTATTTATAATAGCCAAGAGCTGGAAACAGCCTAAGTGCCCATCAGTAGATGATTGGATCAAAAAACTTTGGTATATTTACACAATGGAATACTACACAGCAGAGAGAAAGAAGGAACTCCTACCCTTTGCAACAACATGGATGGAACTGGAAAGTATTATGCTTAGTGAAATAAGCCAGTCAGTGAAAGACAAATGCCATATGATCTCACCCTACAGGACAATAATGAACAAAACAAACAAATAAGCCAAACAGAACCAGATACATGAATACAAAATAATGAATAGATCTCCAGTGGGCAGAGAGAGAGGGGAGGGGAGAGGAGGAGGCAAAGAAGGGGAGCAATTTAGTCAAGGAACTAGCATGGAAGAACCATGGACATGGACAACAAAGTGGGATTGACTTTGGGGGAGAATGAGTGGGTGGGGAAGGGAACAGAGGGGAGGAAAAAGGGATGGATGTAATAAAACAATAAAATTAAACTAAAAAATAAAGAGTCATTCCTGGCAGTGGGCAAAATGGGCCCATTAAAACTGAGGACCCCCCACCAAAGGGTCCTGTTACATGTTCACTTACTCATAGCACATACCTAAAAGCTTACGGTGTATTACATAGAACCAACATGTAAGATATCCATACTGTGGAGTCAATATGTAGCTCCCCTCTAGCACGATACCAAAATTTGGCAGACTGAAAGGCAAAGGTTCAAAGTCTTATTTTCAATTGTTTTATTGTTGTCATGTGCTAACAAATGAGCAGAATAAAAGAAAAAAATTTATAATGCAGATAACTGTACTTCACCATCATTCATCCATCTTCAAGGTAAAACAGTTCCCTGTCTGTACATTCATCACTTGAAAAAAAATGTCAATTGCGGATTCTAACATGTCGATCAGATAGCAAGATAGGACCAGACTGCCAGAGTAGAGAGCATATCAGACTCTGAGTCACAAGACCTGTATTCTAGCATACTAGCTGTGGGATCTCAGGACATGCACCTCTCTGAGCCTGGCCTATGAAGTGACAGATCTCAGTGTACCGAAGTAGGAATTAAAAGAAACAATAATCATGAAGGTACAGAGTAAAGCACTGAGAAGGCAGTCCCAGTAAAAGTATTGGTCAGTCTCCCTGGTAATGAGTCACATTAGTTCTTTATATATTTTGGACATCAAACCCTTGTCTGAGGTATCATTGGTAATTATGTTTTCCCATACAGTTGATTCCCTTTGAATTTTGCTGGTGTTTTCTTTAGCTAAACAGAAACTTTTCAGTTTGATATAGTCCCATTTGTTGATTTGTTCTTTGATTTCCTTTGCCCTTGATGAAGTATCAGTAAACATATTTCCATGTAGGATATCCAAAAGTTTACTGCCTATATTTTTCTCCAGGACCTTTATGGTGGCACTGCTTATGTTTAAACCCTTTATCCATCTTGAGTTTATTCTGGTGTATGGTGTAAGTTGGTAGTCTAGTTTTATCTTTTTGCATGTTGCTGTCCAGTTCTCCCAACACCACTTGTTGAAGAGACTGTTTTTACTCCATTTTATGTTCCTTCCCCCTTTGTCAAATATTAGTTGACCATAGAGTTCTGGGTTAATTTCTGGGCTCTCTATTCTGTTCCATTGATCTATATGTCTATTCTTATGCCAGTACCAGATAGTTTTGATGACAGTAGCTTTGTTGTATTGTTTGAAGTCCGGTATTGTGATTCCTCCTATCTTGTTCTTCTTTCTCAAGATTGCTGTGGCTATTCGTGAGTGTTTTTGGCTCCATATAAATTTTTGAAGTATTTTCCACTACTTGGACTATACCCAAAGAATCCTGAAACACCAATTCAGAAGAACCTATGTACCCCTATGTTCATAGCAGCACTATTTATAATAGCCAAGAGCTGGAAACAGCCTAAGTGCCCATCAGTGGATGATTGGATCAAAAAACTTTGGTACGTGCACACAATGGAATACTACACAGCAGAAAGAAAGAAGGAACTCCTAACCTTTGCAACAACATGGATGGAACTAGAAAGTATTATGCTTAGTGAAATAAGCCAGTCAGTGAAGGACAAATACCATATGATCTCACCCATTACAGGATAATAATGAACAAAACTAACAATAAGCGAAACAGAACCAGATATATGAATATAGCAAATAGGCCTTCAGTGGTCAGGGGGAAACAGGTTGGGGAGAGGGGGGAGGCAGAGGCAAGGA